>SJYA01005531.1:27562-47695 GCA_006410615.1 Neotragus moschatus | reverse complement strand
GTGAAAACTCCAAAACTACAACTCACTGCTGAACAACCGTTGACTGGAGAATGTTGAATCCCACCAATAAAAGATACCCCACATCCGAGGGCAAAGGAGAAGCCCTAGCAAGATGGCAGGAGGGGCAAAATCACATTCAGAATCAAACCCCTTACCTGCCAGGGATGTTCAGAGGGCTGAAACAAACCTTGTGTGTACCAGGACCCAGAGACCCCACAGAGACTTAGCCAGAACTGTGTTTGAGTGTTTCCTACAAAGGTACGGGTCAGCAGTGGCCTGTCATAGGGGCAGGGGCTCTGGGTGCAGAGCATAAGCCCTCTGGGTATGGCATAAGCCCTCTTGGAGGAGGTCGCCATTAACCCCAACGCAGAGCCGCCAGAACTTACCCAGGACTGAGTTAACAGATTCTGGGAAGACACAAACAGAACCCTGTGTGCACCAGGACCCAGGAGAAAGGAGCAGTGACCCCACAAGAGACTGACCCAGACTTGCGCGTGAGTGTCCAGGAGTCTCCGGCGGAGGCGTGGGTCGATGATGTCTTGCTGCAGGGCTGGGGGCACTGAGTGCACAGTGCGTGCACGGGACCTCCTGAAGGAGGCCACCATTGTCTTCATCACCTCCACCACAGTCTGGCCTCAGGTCAAATGCAGGGAGGGAACACTCTCAGGGTACCACTACTTGACTGACCTCATCCAATTTTTATCATAAGAAATGGATGAAAAGCCTAAGAGATAAGATTACTAACTCAGTTTGTGAGTCATTTTTGAGAAAACATCACAGGCCTGATGAGTTTACTCCCAGTTCTTCTAACCACTGGGAAGACCAGTGGGACCCTGCAGCACTGGGGCTTGTCGCCCACCTATCTTCAGGGACCCTGTGACGCCAACCCAACTGCAGTATGCTGGACAGTAACTGTGCTTCCTGGAATAGGTTTTCTAAGGTTCTGGCCCAATTATTCATTTACACAGGAGAACAGAGGCTATCGTTAGCTTTGATTACTGTTAACGAATCACTGTGATAGCTCAAAAATTTTATTTTTGGAAACAGGAAAAGCCCCTCTTCCTTCCTGTCTTATTATTACAATTACATGAGGTCCCTTCAGTCCTGACAACATTCAACTGTAATTATAAATAATTATGAAACTATGATTCTAATTGAAAACTATTCTATAACATTGTGCATGTGAATTGTTTGTGATTACTGATGCAGAGAGACACAAGAACTGATGTTTTAAAATATAGCTGACTGGTAGCCTGGGTGGCTGCTGGTTCAAAAGCTGGCATTAACTGTGCTTAAGCATCGTGCTGATGACCACCCGCTGTGGGCTATGGGTGATTCTGCCTAGAGTAAGGTGAGCACTTGCCAAGAGAATCAAGACTTGCTTGATTTTCACCTGCAATTTAAACAAGGACATAAGAACTCTCTGGCTACTATAATGAAATTCAGTCAAACCTTGTCTCCACTCTGCTGGGTGCCTGTGCTTAACACACCCCATCAAGGGTGGTGCTCCCAAGGTGACAGGTGGTGGCTGCCCCAGGAGCCCAGGGACCACAGTGTCATTTCTGAAGGGTCCCAGGGTCTCTCCGTAGTGTATTTGGGCATCTCTCTCTCCCTTAAATAGTGTCACCATTTGTTGTTTTCTCCCCTGAGCATACTTGATACTCTTCTATTCTTAATTCTAAGGCACTCACTAAATTTCTCATTTCAAAATCATGCAAAATTAAAAATTGCTTTTGAGTTGCATCATGGCCTAATTTCCCCCTGAGATTCTTGTCCTCAATATAAACAGAGATTTCTTGCCATTCTCCATTGGACAGCACAGAGGAAACCCAGAATAACAAAAATAAATTTTGGAATTCTCTCTTCCCATCCTTTACCCTCTCCCCCATTCTCCTGTAATCACGGGGAGAAGGTACAGTTTCTCACCAAGTTGCCACAAAAGATAAAAGAGAGCAAAAAGGCTTGGGACAACCTATAAAATGGATAAATGGTCCAAAAAGAATTTTGTGTTCCTTTATTCTTAGCATTTTGTCTGTTTCTTCCTTAGTCTGTATTTTTGGGATGATTCCCTAAATTCATAAAGCAATATAAACATCATTAGATGCTTAAGGAAATGCATATGACATTCAATGTAAAAAAGACATCTAGACAGGAGGCCAAGTTCCAGCTAACGGACATTAATTGCCTGTTGCATAATCCTGGGCAAATCAATTAAATTCTATGAAGGTGAAGTTCTTTATCAATAAAGTGTAGTATTAGTATCTCCCCTCCCAATCTTATTGTAAGAATCAAATGAAATGATAAATATAAAACTTCTTTGTAACTTGCAAATAATAACAATAATAGTGAATTTCTATCTTTATTATTTTTGAATGCCTTCTATGTGCAAGGTAGCAATTTAAAAGCTTTACATGAAAACTCATTTAACCCTTACACTAATGTTATGAGGTAGCTACTCTTATTATCCTCATTTCACAGAAGAGAAAATGAAGGTACAGAGGCTACAGAACCTGTCCAAGATTTTCAAGGTAGTAACTGGGAGAGCACTGATTTAAACCCAGGCAGCTGGACTTGAGACAGAGCACGCATCTGTGCCTAAATGTCTTCCTATACAGAGCCAAGTTTACAATTATGCAATCTCAGAATAAAATTGGGAAAGCTTGACAACATATTATACAAAGCTTATTTCTCTACAGGACAGTTTTTATCTAAGTATAGTTAGTAAGTGTAGTATAGTAAGCATAGTTGATGGCATTGGCAAAAATCAACTTAACAGCTCAGTCCAGAGACAGTGGTCTTTCTTATATGCAGGTGGACAGAAACAGTCTTGAAAGCCAACAAGGTACTTAAATGCAAAATCACCCTTTCAGACTTAAGAAGAGAATATATAAGCATTGTGGGTAGCCAGGCAGAAAAAGCTGAAATATGTCTAACTGACATGTCACATAGATATATTTATGCTGTATTTAGATAAGCACTTACTAAAACATTCATGTGATCATAATTTTGCAGTTAAACCAATGGACCAAGTGTAGGTCCAAGTGTAGGCTATAACTGAAGTAAGAAGAAGACAAACCGTGGAACTTTTCTTTCATCTCACCTCTAGGTACATCACGTCAGCACACAGATACTGACCACTGACTCTGGTTAACGACGGCAGGGAGTCAGAAAGTTCAGATGCACAGACACACCTGTGCGCTTAGCCACCCACCCATACCTGCTACCTGGAGAAAGCCTATTGGCTTCTTTCTCCTTCTCTTTCCATTTCTTTCCCTTGTTGGAATTCTTCCGCAAAGGTGCCCTATAATGATAGCACACAGTCAGAAAGGGGAATGGGACATTTTCTCCTTTAACTCTTCTCTTACAGAGGGTTTGCTTTTCACCTCGTGAAGCGCTTACCCCAGATTCACGAACTTCCGCTTGATTTTTCCTCCTCGCACCACCAATGAACTGGATGCCCTTAGTGACTTGGGACCTTTGGCGCCATCTAGGATATACACATATGTAAAAAAAGGATTATTATCATGTTTTCTGTTACGATGATTTTTAAAAGCTACTATCATTGTCAAAAGTCACTGCATCTCTGTAGCTAAGGGTTTGCCTCAATTCCTAACTGTAAAAGAAAATAATGGATGCCTTTTATAAAGAAACAGGATACAGCTATGTTGAGGAACACTCAGTTAAACCGGGAGAGGGCCTGTTATACAGAAGCCCAATTCTAAAATCAACAGAATTTTAGCTTCAAATAAAGCGGAATGAAAAAATAAGAATAAACACTATCAAATCACCCTTTACATTCAAAGCAGGGGCAAAATGACTTTCCCTTGTTCGTTCTCTGGCTCCAACTCTGCTTCAAATGTCTGGGCTGGGTCCTCCACACCTTTCTTGCTTTGGGTTTTTAAACGCATTCTGACAGGAACCCAGCCACTTCCCCTCTATGTCCCAAGTCCAGTGAAGAATGTCACCCCTGAGAGTCTGGGAGATTCAGGGAGAAAGTGAGAGTCAAGGCTTCCCCTTCTGGTCTGCCCCTTGTTAATGGCTTGCAGCCAGCACTGGGACACAGGAGACAGACACGGGAGAGGCTTAAGCAGGAGCTCAGCTATAAAACATTTACAACTTTGCAAGGTCTTTTTAGAAGTTGGCTCGGAGCATAGCTTGGCTGGCCTTCCTTGATGTGGAAGACTCCAAAACCTCCTCAGGGTTTGGAGCTGAATGGTCCTTACTTGTCTTGAGCCATGCTGGCATTCGAAAGCACAGCAGCTGCTGGGGGGTGGGGACACTTGAGATGACGCCAGAAGCCGATTAGAGGAGAGATCTGCCAGTGGGATTCAATGTCAGCTGCAGGAACAAGGTCTCACTAGTGGCACTTATTCCACCTTGCACAAGGCAGAAACTGCTGTGACTCTACCTGGAACCATATAGCAACGGATGCTGTCTGGCATTCTATTTCAGCACATCCAGTTATCTGAGATTATTAACAAAGGGTATCTTAACTTTGATGCATATTTGTGTATGAAAACTGCTTTTTCTCAAATGTCTGTGGATGTCTGTCTATCTTTTTAAAATTTAAAAGAAAATCCAGCAACTTTGTGGCATAGAATATAGTTCTCCTAAGAAAGTATTCAGTTAATCTTCTGGGTTAATTTTTCTTATGCTTTTTGTCTATTTCAGGAGAACTTTCTAAATACACATAACTTACAAACAGTTCTCATTTATAAGTTTTTTTTCGAAGTTTTAAAGACGCACAGGATGTTGAAAAACATTCTAAGGATTTTTAGCAATGGGCTTTTCATAGTTTTAGTTAATGATACTCTCATTACAATAATCAATAATTTTGAAATGTACATAATGAAATAGAAAAGTCAGAAATATGTCCAAGTCAAAATCCACTTCTAGCCTCAAATATTTATTATGACTATTTGCATCATTACTCTTTGGGTAACGGAATTAAACAGCCACAGATGTGACACATTCACCTAAAGAAAATCTACAGACATGGCACAAACTCGTTTTAAGGTGATTTTGCAAATAGACATTAAGAAAGCAGGACTGCAGTTTTCCTAACAGAAGTCAAAGAAAAGAAAATACTACATTCTTCCAAATCCATTCTAGAGCAACTCTTATGGCTAGGACTGTGCGAAGTTAAAAGGAGGCTGATTTATTATTTTTGGAAACAAAGGCGGCTGGAAGGTGTTTCAATGAGTGGTGTGAGGACCAGATGAGACTATGTACATGGCAACACTCTATAACCTATTAGTGTGGCAATTATTTGGACATCTTGGGATTAAAAGCCTGATTCTGCCCATCACAGTGCTTGCTGCCAGGCAACCTTACATCATTATCTCATACATTTGCCAAAGTGTGTTCCAAGGCACACTTAAATGAATGCTTTCAAAAGGCCGAAGAGGCAAGATTAAGTAATAAAGCACTTCTCCAGTTTAAATCAATCAAACCCATCTTTAATGTACATCAGAAATTCTAGTTCATATAAAAACCAACACTGGATTGGTATGACTCCAGGAAAAGAAAGAAGAATTTTGACAGTTTTGTCTGTTTGCTTATTTAGCTGTACCTGAAAATTTCCACTAGGCTTTTTGAAATCTCTCCATTACCACCTTCCTGAGCAATCAGAGGTCCAAGTCTTCACACCGGATGCCATAGCTTTAAGCTTTGGCAAGCTGATCTTCATTTTCAAAGGTAATAATTGATCTCCTTAGCTAAATACTAAACCATTGCTGGGACTGTATTCTTCTTATTCTCACTGCAACAAGATGCTTGACTACCTCTTCTTTTATTATGTTGTTGTTCAGCCGCTCAGCTGTGTCCAACTCTTTGTGACCCATGGACTGCAGCAGACTAGGCTTCCCTGTCTTTCACCATCTCCCACAGTTTGCTCAAACTCATGTCCATTGAGTCAATGATGCCATCTAACAATCTCATCCTCTGTAACCTCTTCTGCCCTCGATCTTTCCCAGCATAAAGGACTCCCAAGTCTACCTCCCCAGCCCTGTCTTCTCTCTTGAGCTCAAGTCCTCTTCTACTAGAAATGAGTTAATCATCTTTCCCCCATAAAGTTTCTGATTTCCTGATTTCTATTAATGACAGGGACCATGCCTTCTGAGGCCAGCAGCCCTGTGATCAGTTTTAACCTCCTCACTCTCTTCCCCTTCTATCTAGTCAGCTTACTTTCAGTGGTTCTCATATCATTCTTTCTTTTCCCTAAATGGAAAGGAAATTCTCCTTTCCCTAAATGGAGTTATATATTTATCATATACCCAGCTGTAATGGGAATCTTTCTGTCCTAGTTTCCACTGAGGTCCCACAATTTAACAAAATGATGAGTTGCGAATGCAGTATCAGTACAATTTAGAAAATACCCTACTTCAATTACATGTTCAATAATAGCAGAGATTCAGACTAAGGACTGCAATCAACTACAGCTATTAACTTAATTATTACCTTGTAGTACCTTGGTAGATCAAAAGTAATGGTATATTACTTTTTAAAAAATCTAGAACAATGGCAACTAATGACTAAGACAATTTCAGAGTTTATTCAACCATGTTGAGTGGAAGGAAACATATGTCTAGACTAGGAGTCAGCAAGCTTTCTCTGTAAAAGGCCAGAATGTAATTATTTTAGGTTGTGGGCAACTGACTCAGTCACAGCTACTCACTCTGCTACTGTCGTGTGAAAACAATATGGAACTGTATGAGTGTGGTTGTTACGAAAAAACTTTATTTATAAAAACAGGTGGAGGCTGGATTTGGTTTGATGACCTCTGTTCCAGAAGACCTGTACTGATTATCTAGAGAGACATACTTACTAATTCATCCAAGAAACTTATGGATATAAACTATATGCCATACTTCTTACTAGGGACGACGAATACAAAGATGAATATGATGAATGGGAAAACCCTGTCTCACACTTGAAAACTAGACTAGACTTATTATACACAAAGTGACAGAAGCAGAAGTAACAGCGGGGATCAAAGAGAATAATCAACTCTACCTGGGAAGGGGGACAGGTACAAAGGGTCCACTAAAGGAGGTGAAATTTAAGGTAAGCTTTGAAGAAAGCCCAGAGTCTACTGGAGGGGCATGTTAGGTATGAACTTAAACATAAAGTCCAGTTTGTAGTGAGTAATGACCCCATTCTAGTCCCTTTATTGAGATGCCAATGAGTTGTAAGAACTACACACACATAAACACATACACACAGGTAAATCAAGCTAATCACACTTAACCTCTGCTGAGTCCTGGTCTGAATAGTGGATTTGTCTCATATGGCTAAGAACTCGGGGATTTTACAGACTGCAAGAGTCTTGACTGACAGATTTCTCTGCTATCTTTCGAAGTGCAACAGATCATGAGAGTGGAAGGCAATTAAGTACGACGTTATTGATGGTGATGGTTATGGGGCGTCACAGAGACAGGGTTTGCCACCTGTCCGAAGGAGACACAGAGGGAGGGAAAGAGAGATGGACTCTAGTCTACAACCTCCCTGCGGGAAAGAATGGAATATCATCACTGTATACTTGGCCGTTAGCACAATGCTGGACACAGAGCAGGTGTTCAACTACTTGTTGAATAAATACATGAATGAACAGATTAATATTAGTAAACATGGAAGACAACGGAGTTCTTCAAGGCTGGAAACCTTCAGGGAAGGAAAGAATGTGAGGCACTACTTTCGTCCAGTCACAGCTAATACCTAATAACGGTTATCATACTAGTAACTGACTACTTATAAAGTTAATATTTAGAAAAGCTAATTAATTTCTCCTTTCTAGTTACTCAGAAGTATCATCAGCCCAGGAAAATAAAAAATGAGAAAGCTCAAGTATGTAATCTCTGGAGAAGAAACTACCACCCCTTTTTCTTGGTCCTGCTTACAGCAGCTATGAACTTAATCCCAAAGAAGCAGCAGTGGCAAGGAAAGGAGGTCTTTGGAGAAAAGAAGGAATTCTCACATTTTCATGCTAATTACTGCTAACCACATTCTGCTGAATATTCCTGCTAATGGTCTGTGAGGCACAGATTATACCCATGTAATACTTTCCCAAATTTGAGATGAAACACCTGCTTTTTAGAATGAAAAGAGAAAATAATCTAGACAAGATGTAGCCACTTAAAAAAAGGTTTTGAGTCAGATTTCATATGTGAGTGACCCACTTTCTGACTACAATGTACTTCTTCCAGATAGCTAATTATACCTGAAAACTCAAACAGTGGAATACAAGGTATTAACCTCTTCCTCCAAAAGCGGTCCCTCTGCTCTTTTGCCTTCTTACAAACAAAGTAAGGACTATACACACTTTTTTCTGAGGAGATGAGGGAGGGCTTGTTACAAGTATATTTCTGTAAAAGTGCTATTACAATCTACCATTTAGGTTAATTAATAAGAATTTCTGAAGCCTTCATTCTTTTGAAAGTAGGCCAAAATCACAGGACAAGTCCTTCACCAACTTAATAAATTAGTAGGTTTGGCATACTTTCTCTTGTATGTACAAGGATCTTGTACATGCTAAGTACTTAATTTCTACCTCAAAACTTCTTCTAGAAGTCTTGTGCTTAGGACCAAACCTGCGGAAGATAATTCCAGCAAATCAGTAGGCTCAGGGAAGAGGAACAGGGAAAATATTAGGGGTAAAGCTATGATGCTTACTAAAAGTTACAAAACAAAGTGAGTCCCCACGACCAATGTATTTCTGTATTCAAGATGTATTCATGGAAAGATTACAGCCTTTGGTTTGGTAGAGATGTGTGTGCTACGTCACTTCAGTTGTGTTTGACTCTTTTCAACACTATGGATTATGGACCACTAAGCTCCTCTGTCCATGGAGTTCTCCAGGCAAGAATAATGGAACGGGTTGCCATGCTCACTTCCAGGGGATCTTCCTGACCCAGGGATCGAACGTGCGTCTCCTGCATTACAGGCGGACTTTTTACCCGTCATATTTAAAATGACTCTACATGTGTACGAGTTTCTTCTTCCATGTGATCGTAACTAGTTTTTAAGACTCTAGTTACATAAAATAAATGAAAGTGAGCCTATTTTTCGTGCCTCTTTCCATCATTTAACCTGTTTAAGCGAGAATTTATTACTTCTATTAATTAAAACATACAACTCAAAGGCCAATAGTCTATTGACACTGCTATGAAATTCTTGTGTTAATTCTAGGAGCATATTTTAAAATTTATGGACTAATCTTGCTGTATTATCTTTATTATAGATTTTCTATCCCCTCCTATGCAATATCAATTACTGTGAGAATTTCTTCCAAATAAAAACCAGTTAATGGATTAAGACCCACACTGTTTTCACCTCCATATATATGTATATTCGTTTTCTATATGAGTATGTTAGTGTTTATTGAAACTTTATGGGCTGCAATTATCTAAAATCTCTAGGCCTCCTGAAGAACTTCCTTCAATAAGAAACTTGCTGAGGATGTGAAATACTAATCAGATAGGAAAAGGTAAAAAGTAAGGGCGTTCTCTTGTCCCATAATGTAAATGGAAAGCAGTATTGATTATTAGCTGTGCAAAAGACACAGGCCCTGTTTTTGTGTGTCACAAATTGAGGTATTAGTGAAGTCAGACAAAACGAAAGCTAAAAAACCCAAAATTAACAGTACCTTTTTCTTGCAGTATTTTCTCGGTGGTGGCTTGATTGTGGCAAGGCAATTCTTCCATATCATGATCAGATTTTGAAGGAGAGGAGAGTGAAGTATCTTCCCCAACAGAAGAGGAAGGCTCCCCTTCCGAGTACAGTGGTCCTTCTTGAAATTCAGCTATGTGGTCAGATGAGAAGGGCACACTGCCAGCCACTGGAGTGAGGGATGAAGCACCAGAATCTGATTCTGGAGAAGCTCTCAGACCCTTGGGCAGAAGTGATTTGGTAATGTGCATGTGGTTATAGAAACTGTTTGAAGGCTGTTGGTATAAGAGATTATAAAGGAGGTTATGCTACTGATCATCAGTCCATTTGATACTTACTTTGAAGTCAGACCAACCTTGTTTTTAGTAAATCCCTATGAAAACCAATTTTTGATGGTTTACAGATGAGACTGCATAATTCACAACAATGTACCATATTACCACTGTAGCTAACACAGACACCTAAGACATAATAAAAACAATGACTTGCGCATTAGTTATTTATCACCAGGAAAAAATCAACAGCTGAATATCAAAAGCACCATCATGAAATATGACGATATGGATATTGCTCTTGGTTGTTAGCTCATTGAATGAGAAAAAATTTGAATTGTAACAATATATAGAGGTGAATACGAATTTAGGAGACAAAGAAGTGAACTATTCCAGCTGTTTTCAACTAGAATACAGAATCTGGCTGCAGGAAAACCATTATTTTCAATAAGCTGTAGGAACCAGGACACAGCCCAAAGCCGCAAGTCAGAAAGCGGTCGGGGAGCTCACCTTTCGCTCCAGACTGTCCTCCCCGTCAGTGGAGCTGACACTATCATAGAGCCTTGTCCTAGTCGGCCGCTGGCGTCTGCTCTTCAAGGAGAGCTGGGCCCGAGTTTTCAGTGCTTTGGAATCCAGGCGCTCTGTCTCTGGGACTGCTTCATTAAAGTCTAAAAATAAAACATTGCAAAATAATCTGTGAAACCTTTGGAGAGGATGGACAGAGACTATGGACACTTTAAAATATCAAAGTTATCAGTAACACCAGGCAGGAAACAGGTGAGAATCATGGTGGTCTGTCTGGTAACAAAGGTAACAAAGATGAGATTTGGGAGAAATGTACAAAGCCTACTGAGAGAAACCAACACTAAACTTGACCAAAGTCAACAACAAAAATCTAGCAGTCACAGATCATGAAACCTTCCTATAATTATATAAAGCACTCATTAGTACTTATTTGTTTAATGAATATATGATGAAGTGTTGGATGAAGAAAGATGTGAGAAGGTGTATCAAAGTTAAGAGCTCTTAGAAATTAAGACAAAAACCTACAAAAGTCAGGTGCCAGGTAAAGAGCAGATAACAAAAGGTGACCATAAGCATAAACATTCTACAGCAAAAGTTACCAAAACTGTAACTGTAAAAACTATACCACTTTGGCCTTAGTATTTATATACTCTTTCCACTCAAAACAGAGTTTCTGAAAATTTAGCTTGTTCTTTGAACTCTCTAGAAAGACCAGCAAAGAACTTATCTTAACAGCAAACTTAAGATAACTGGGGAATTAAAACAAGATAGGCTGTCCAAACAAAACAAAACCAAAAAGCAATTAAACCACCACAAGTACTTAATTTACTAGTATTATGGATGAAGTGGAATAAACTGCCCACTGACAGACAGATAAAGAAGATGTGTATACACACACTTGAATATTCAGTTCAGTTGCTCAGTCGTGACCCACTCTTTGCCACACATGGACTGCAGCATGCCAGGTTTCCCTGTCCATCACCAACTCTCAGAGCTTGCTCAAACTCATGTCCATCGACTTGGTGATGCCATCCAGTCATTTCATTCTCTGTCATCCCCTCTCCTCCTGCCTTCAATCTTTCCCAGCATCAGGGTCTTTTCCAATGAGTCAGTTCTTCACATCAGGTGGCCAAGAGACGGGAGCTTCAGCTTAAGCATTAGTCCTTCCAATAAATATTCAGGACTGATTTCCTTTAGGATTGACTATTTTGATCTCTTGGCAATTCAAGGGACTCGAGTCTCCTGCAACACCATAGTTCAAAAGCAACAATTATTCGGCACACAGCTTTCTTTATGGTCCAATTCTCACATCCATACATGACTACTGGAAAAACCATAGGTTTGACTAGATGGGCCTTTGTTAGCAAAGTAATGTCTCTGCTTTTTAATATGCTGTTTAGGTTGGTCATAGCTTTTCTTCCAAGGAGCAAGTGTCTTTTAATTTCGTAGCTATAGTCACCATCTGCAGTGATTTTGGAGCCTCCCAAAATAAAGTCTGTCACTGTTTCCATTGTTTCCCCATCTATTTGCCATGAAGTGATGGGACCAGATGCCATGATCTTCGTTTTTTGAATGTTGAGTTTTAAGCCAACTTTTTCACTCTCCTCTTTCACTTTCATCAAGAGGCTCTTTAAGCTCCTCTTTGTTTTCTGCCATAAGGGTGGTGTCATCTGCATATCTGAGGTATTGATATTTCTCTGCATATCCCGGCAATCTTGATTTCAGCTTGTGCTTCATCCAGCCCGGTATTTTTCATGATGTACTCTGCACATAAATTAAATAAGCAGGGTGATAATATACAGCTTTGTCATACTCCTTTCCCGATTTGGAACCAGTCTGTTGTTCCATGCTCCATTTTAACTGTTGCTTCTTGACCTGCATACAGATTTCTTAGGAGGCAGGTCAGGTGGTCTGGTATTTCCATCTCTTTCAGAATGTTCCACATTTTGTTGTGATCTACACAGTCAAAGGCTTTGGCATAGTCAATAAAGCAGAAGTACATGTTTTTCTGGAATTCTGTTATTTTTTTCTATGATTCAACAGATGCTGGCAATTCGATCTCTAGTTCCTTTGCCTTTTCTAAATCCAGCTCGAATATCTGGAAGTTCATGGTTCATGTACTGTTGGAGCTTAGAGAATTTTGAGCATTACACTTTGCTAGCATGTGAGATGAGTGCAATTGTATGGTAGTTTGAACAATCTTTGGCATTGCCTTTCTTTGGGATTGGAATGAAAGCTGATCTTTTCCAATCCTGTGGCCACAATCGAGTTTTCCAAATTTGCTGGCATATTGAGTGCAGCACTTTCACAGCATCATTTTTTAGGATTTGAAATAGCTCAACTGGAATTCCATCACCTCCACTAGCTTAGTTTGTAGTGATGCTTCCTAAGGCCCACTTGACTTTGCATTCCAGGATGTCTGGCTCTAGGTGAGTGACCACACCATTGTGATTATCTGCGTCATGAAGATGCAGGTAATTTTTAGTATAGTTCTTCTGTGTTTTCTTGCCACCTCTTATTAATATCTTCTGCTTTTGTTAGGTCCATGCTGCTGCTGCTGCTGCTGCTAAGTTGCTTCAGTCATGTCCGACTCTGTGCAACCCCACAGACAGCAGCCTACTAGGCTCCTCCATCCCTGGAATTCTCCAGGCAAGAGTACTGGAGTGGGTTGCCATTTCCTTCTCCAATGCATGNATCTTTGGCATTGCCTTTCTTTGGGATTGGAATGAAAGCTGATCTTTTCCAATCCTGTGGCCACAATCGAGTTTTCCAAATTTGCTGGCATATTGAGTGCAGCACTTTCACAGCATCATTTTTTAGGATTTGAAATAGCTCAACTGGAATTCCATCACCTCCACTAGCTTAGTTTGTAGTGATGCTTCCTAAGGCCCACTTGACTTTGCATTCCAGGATGTCTGGCTCTAGGTGAGTGACCACACCATTGTGATTATCTGCGTCATGAAGATGCAGGTAATTTTTAGTATAGTTCTTCTGTGTTTTCTTGCCACCTCTTATTAATATCTTCTGCTTTTGTTAGGTCCATGCTGCTGCTGCTGCTGCTGCTAAGTTGCTTCAGTCATGTCCGACTCTGTGCAACCCCACAGACAGCAGCCTACTAGGCTCCTCCATCCCTGGAATTCTCCAGGCAAGAGTACTGGAGTGGGTTGCCATTTCCTTCTCCAATGCATGAAAGAGAAAAGTGAAAGTGAAGTCGCTCAGTTGTGTCCAACTCTTAGCAACCCCATGGATTGCAGCCTACTAGGCTCCTCCATCCATGGGATGTTCCAGGCAAGAGTATTGGAGTGGGGTGCCATTGCCTTCTCTGGTTAGGTCCATACCTATTATTATTTTTATTATATTAAGTCCATATATATTATTTAGTTCAGTTCAGTTGCTCAGTTGTGTCCAACTCCTTGCAACCCCAGAAATCGCAGCATGCCAGGCCTCCCTGTCTATCACCATCTCCCAGAGTTCACTCAAACTCACGTCCATCGAGTCATTGATGCCATCCACCCATTTCATCCTCTGTCGTCCCCTTCTCCTCCTGCCCCCAATCCCTTCCAGCATCAGAGTCTTTTCCAATGAGTCAACTTTTCACATGAGGTAGCCCAAATACTGGAGTTTCAGCTTTAGCATCATTCCTTCCAAAGAACACCCAGAACTGATCTCCTTTAGAATAGACTGGTTGGATCTCCTTGCAGTCCAAGGGACTCTCAAGAGTCTTCTCCAACACCACAGTTTAAAAGCATCAATTCTTCGGTGCTCAGCTTTCTTCACAGTCCAACTCTCACATCCATACATGACCACTGGAAAAACCATAGCCTTGACTAGATAGATCTTTGTTGGCAAAATAATGTCTCTGCTTTTCAATATGCTGTCTAGCTTGGTCATAACTTTTCTTCCAAGGAGTAAGCGTCTTTTAATTTCATGGTTGCAGTCACCATCTGCAGTGATTTTGGAGCCCAAAAATGTAAAGTCTGACACTGTTTCCCCGTCTATTTTCCATGAAGTGACGGGAATAGATGCCATGATCTTTGTTTTCTGAATGTTGAGCTTTAAGCCAACTTCTTCTCTCTCCTCTTTTACTTTCATCAAGAGGGTTTTTAGTTCCTCTTCACTTTCTGCCATAAGGGTAGTGTCATCTGCATATCTGAGGTTATTGATAAAGACAACTAAATATTTTCTAATCAGTAGTCTATTTATTTTTCACACATCAATGGAAAGAAAAATCCCCTTGGTTACTTTAATTTCCTCCTTCTAACAAATTCTGAACTTGCAACTCTCCATTAGGAGTTGTAATCATTGGGAGAGAATCAACTTTACAAGCTCTTGTTTACATATAAAACACGGAAATACAACACAGAGGAATGCAATAATTTAGATACACTGCTGTACACACACATCTTGCAATCTATCTATAATCTCTTTGGATTGCACATTCTATAATACCAAACACTACCCCATACACCATCTCACTTGTTCCTCACAACAGCTCAACAGACAGAGTAGCCAAGCATATATTTTGCTCTCCTGAAGCTCAGAAAACTTGACTGTCCTGTCCTCATCCATACAGCTAGTTGATGAGCTACCAGACCTTTCTAGTTTCTTGACTCCCAGGCCACTAGCCTGTGTACTCCAACTAAGCTGATGTTGAACAAATTATTAGAATCAGATTTTAATGCAATCAGAGTTCAGGGTTTTCAGCTGTCAATTCACATATGATGTGACTAGGAAATTCACCTCTCCAACAGGTTATTATGAAATATTATTAATCTTTCACATATGTGGAAGAATATTGAAAAAGGAAGATACTGAAAACTATAGAAAAATTATTTCTCAGATGATTCCTTCTTTTGTTGGTTTAGTAACAGCTTTGGTTGCCCAGTGACAAAAAGACCTAAGAAAGAAGCTCATTCTACTTCTGTGAGTGTGAATCCTTGCGCAACAGAACCTGAGCTCTGGAGCACCCAGCACAGAACACAACATCCAGGACTGTAGCAGCTACCTCATCACTCAATGCTGAACAAATAAAGTCAGGGAACATGAAAACTGCTATTAGCAGGATTGGGAGTATAGAGGTTATCCTGGAACCTTGCTCCATTGCTCTTCAGTAATCTGCCTGGTTTGGTTTTGGACAACCACAAAAATAACAATTTCAGATGCTTGTTTTATCATCAGCTAGCACTCACTGGGTGCAACCCACCAGACAGCATGCATGTAACAACATCTGTTAAATGCAGAGTTAGCTAAAGCCTGAGAAGCAGGGCTCTAGAGCCGTTACCCAAGTGACCAAACACACATCACATCCAATTGACAGTTTCTGAAGGCCTGAAAACAAAGATCTCAGGGTCTCTTTATAGCAGTGATAGAGTCCAGAAGACTTGATGCCTGTGAACTGTGGTGCTGGAGAAGACTCTTGAGAGTCCCTTGGACCGCAAGGAGATCCAACCAGTCAGTCCTAAAGGAAATCAGTTCTGAATATTCATTGGAAAGACTGATGCGGAAGCTGAAGCTCCAATACTTCGGCCACCTGATGCGAAGAGTCAACTCCCTAGAAAAGACCCTGATGCTGGGAAAGACTCAAGTCAAAAGGAGAAGGGGGTTGACAGTATGAGATGGTTATACAGCATTACTGACTCAAGAGATATGAAGCTGAACAATCTCTGGGAGATGATGAAGGAAAGGGAAGCCCGGGGTGCTGCAGTCCATGGGGTCGCAGAGGTCGAACACAACTTAGCAACTGACAACAACAATGGATTATAAATCAGTAATTTGTGTTCCCATCCTGAGGAATAAAAAATTTCTTTAAAGAACCAGAAAACCAGAATTGAGCCGAGAACTTTCACCTCATCAACTCTTATGCCAGAAGGAAGTTGGAAGAAATGTCCAGAGGAAGCAACTACTAAAGCCATCACAAATAATACCCCCCTCAGAAGTATTAGAGGGCGTGTGTGAGAGGGAAGGAAAATGTGTACAGGACTTCCGCTGCTGGGAGCTAAAGGGTGATCTAATGGCCAGTAGAAGCTAGCTTTTTAAAATCACGTCACATAAGAATCAGAATATTACAATTTGAACCTTAGGGGTTCTAGCCTAGCTTTCTCTTTCAGGTAGGAAAACCAAGGCTGAGTGGTCACTGACTTGTCTACTGACCGTCTCACACTTAATCTGTGGAAGACTGGATAGAGCGTAGTCCTCAGAAGCCTAGCCTCATCCTAGAAGGCCACTCTCCAGTCTGAAAGTAAACTTCAGAAGCAATCTTCCACCTTGTTTGAAACCTCTTTTTGGTCTTACTTTATGTTCCAAGCAAAAATACCCATCAAGGGCTTATTTGGCAAATTCCCAGAAGGATTAAAAAAAAAAACACACACACACACACACACACACAACTGAGGGATTTTATTTGACTGTGTATTTATCCAAGAAACAAAATCTTTACATGGAAAAATTAGCTGTCAGTTTTGTGGATGATGATGGTTCAACTGGTTCAACGTTTCCAAGTTATGTGCTGCTCAGTGTAAGGGGCTGGACACAACACTGTAAAGAGCGGGACGCAACTGAGCGACTAGGCACACACAAAGAACAGCAGAGTGTAAGGGTCTAGGTGGCCACGTTCACCGTCATCCAGTCTCTTCGGAGATCCCAATCAACAGCGCGCACAGCGCTGCTCCCAAGCCCAGGACCCGGGGTTCCTCCTCTGCCCCTGCTCTTCAGTGTTTCTCGTTCTGCTGGCCATTAGCATCAGAGGAAAACTCCCTTTCTCTCCTCTCCTTTCTGCTCTATTCTTTCTTTCGGACCCTTCAGACTCTGAAACAGCTTCTCTCTGACTCAACTGCAGCTAGAAATAGAAAAGAAGAGCGGACACAAGGGGATAGATAAACACAGCAGAAAAACACAGAAAAGGTATGAAGCGGCTGACAATAATGCAGTTTGGAGTGCGTGGGGCTTCACCTCAGAATACCTGCATTTTAAGGCTAGCTTCAGTATTGATTCACACTGGATCCTTTAAAAGAGTTTAATGGATTTGATCACAATTTCAGCAGCTGTTATGAAAAATGTTCTGTGAAATTAGGATGTTATAGATCATATTATACAGAAACCAGATCCCTACAGTAATGGTGTGAGTCATTCAGGTTTCCCACTAGATTGATGTTGTTTTTGACATAAATGGAATGCTGCCCACAGACCAGACATCAGCAGAGGGGACTGGAGCAGCATAACAATGGGGTCTGCTCTGCGTTCTTACGTGGATCATTCTACCCGAAAACACTCACACCTTGCACCACCACCCTGCCTGGTTTGTGATATTATCAACCAAAATGCTGCGCTTAATGAGGAACTTGGTGGCATCCTTAAACTCAAACAGTATCTGCAGATCATTCAGGCACTGCAGGTTCACAAAAGGTGGGCCCGTGGGGCTTTGGGTTGATCCATATTGTTTCGGAGGTGGGTTAATATACCTCAGAGAGACAGTGTAAAATAGTCACCACGAGAGGAGACTTGGGGTTAGTCTTCCTGGCTGTCACTAAATTGGGCAATTTATCTAACCGCTCTTTCCCTCAGAATCCTCAGCTTCTAAACAGGCATGATGATAACAACATAATAAAGACTAGAGGCACTAACACATACACAAATGCTTGGAAGAGCACACAATAGGCACTTAATAAATGTCTTTATCTACCGGCATACAAAAAAGATTAGCAAGATACTCTTAAGTGACTGAAGCAACTGCAGAACAACATGTATATTCATTTTAAATATTAAAAAAAACAGCAACACAAAATACATTTTCTAACAGTAAATATGTCCATATAGTTGCATAGCAAGTGAACTGAAAAGATACACTTCATACTGATAACGGTGGTTGCCTTCAAAGAAGATATTAGATTTGAAGAGGTTGGTCAACGGGTACCTCAGTCTTATTTGTAATGTTAAAAAATTTTCTGTTAGATATTTTAGAAAAATCTATACATGACATGTAATTAAAATTAGCAAAGAAGAAAGAGCACACATTTAGCATATCTTTTTTCTTTTAGAGACATCTTAATCTCATTCTAATCTGAGAGCTCTAGTGTTCTAGGACTCAGATGTTGCTATCAGCCCAGGATACCCAGTCAAAGTCCCACCGACCATCAGCCTGCCCTGACATGAGAAGGTTGTCTTTCATCACATACATGGAGACTGTTTGCCTGCTTGGCCATTTTACTGCCCGATGATTTGGACTAAAGAAGACCCTACAGCTTAGCTTCCTTCCAGCTACTTCTCTGCTTTAGTGCTGTAGGCGAAGATGTACTGAATCAGATATGGTAATTTGAGGTCAAGTTATGCAACTTCAGCTCACCTTATGATAGCACTTTGGCGAGGAACCCACCCATGGGCAACTCTCACTCTGAACTCTGTTAATAGTTGATTTCTTTACAACCACCCAAGCTTGACAAATTTTATACCCCAGGTAGCATTCATGAAATTTTAGGAGGCTGACTTGATTTCTTACCCTTTTTGATAAATCAAAAGATTACTGTTTCCCAATTTTTAATTAGGTCTGACTTTACTGTTGTATATACGTTATTTGCTAATCTTTGAAAAACATTGAGGAATACTATTTACCTCTTTATCAATAAATGCAATGTCAAAACTATCCGTATGACCTTTGAAACATAATTTGGCTATTTGTTTTAATGTAGTGTTTTTCCAGTGCAGTCTGGTATTTAACTTAGCCTTCTTCAGTGTATGGTCAATCTACACTCCTATTCTCAGAGGACAGAGAGGCCCAGATTTTGCTGTCCATATCTTTTAAGACTATACTTTTAGGGGTCATTTCTGTAGTTCATATCTCAGGAATGACTCTTTAGAAATGCCACTAGACTAGCCTATCCATAGAAGTAGTAGCTGTAAGTCAGAAAAACAACAACAACAAAAAACTATATGAGCTATTCTAAATTCCACCATATATCATTTGAAACATTTGTACAAGTTGCTTTATTCTGAGAATATAAAGTGATTATAGAATTTAGACTTAGACAACAAGGCATTTCAATATCTTAGGACTCCTTCACTGTCAGGTATCTTTAGACTTTGACAGAAAAGATCTGCATTACCTAAAATTTGAATATGTGTTAAATCAAATCTGCAGTACATCATGAGATATGCTGGGCTAAAGGAAGCACAAACTGGAAGACTGCCGGGAGAAATATCAATAACCTCAGATATGCAGATGACACCACCCTTATGGCAGAAAGTGAAGAACTAAACAGCCTCTTGATGAAAGTGAAAGAGGAGAGTGAAAAAGTTGGCTTTAAAGCTCAGCATTCAGAAAATGAAGATCATGGCATCCGATTCCATCACTTCATGGCAAATAGATGGGGAAACAGTGGCTGACTTTATTTTTCTGGGCTCCAAAATCACTGTGGATGCTGACTGAAGCCATGAAGTTAAAAGACATTTGCTCCCTGGAAGCAAAGTTTTGACCAACCTGGACACCATATTAAAAAGCAGAGACATTACTTGGCCAACAAATGTCCGTCTAGTCACGGCTATGGTTTTTCCAGTAGTCATGTATGGATGTGAGAGTTGGACTATAAAGAAAGCTGAGCCCCGAAGGATTGATGCTTTTGAACTGTGGTGTTGGAGAAGATTCTTGAAGAGTCCCTTGGACTGCAAGGAGATCCAACCA
>SJYA01005531.1:0-26041 GCA_006410615.1 Neotragus moschatus | reverse complement strand
TGGCTGACTTTATTTTTCTGGGCTCCAAAATCACTGTGGATGCTGACTGAAGCCATGAAGTTAAAAGACATTTGCTCCCTGGAAGCAAAGTTTTGACCAACCTGGACACCATATTAAAAAGCAGAGACATTACTTGGCCAACAAATGTCCGTCTAGTCACGGCTATGGTTTTTCCAGTAGTCATGTATGGATGTGAGAGTTGGACTATAAAGAAAGCTGAGCCCCGAAGGATTGATGCTTTTGAACTGTGGTGTTGGAGAAGATTCTTGAAGAGTCCCTTGGACTGCAAGGAGATCCAACCAGTCCATTCTAAAGGAGATCAGTCCTGGGTGTTCATTGGAGGGACTGATGTTGAACCTGAAACTCCAATACTCTGGCCACCTGATGTGGAGAGCTGATTTGAAAAGACCCTGATGCTGGGAAAGAAAAGACCCTGATGCTGGGAAAGATTGAGGGCTGGAGGAGAAGGGGATGACAGAAGATGAGATGGTTGGATGGCATCACCAACTCAATGGACATGGGTTTGGGTGAACACCAGGAGTTGGTGATGGACAGGGAGGCCTGGTGAGCTGCGGTTCATGGAGTCGCAAAGAGTCAGACACAGCTGAGCGACTGAACTGAATACTGAATTGAATGAATCAAATCAAATGGGCAAACTGGCTGGTAATTGCAGACTTCCGTGAGTAGGACTAGGAAATCAAGTGCAGAACTTGGGTCTAGGAAGGTGGATTATGTGAATGTCCTTTTCTTAACATTCTAGAGTCTTTGACATGACAATAAACAAGCTTCTGTGTTCTTACTCAGGGTCTCCTACAGGTATCAAAATTAGATTTTCTGTCAAAAATCTCTAGATATGAGTAATCACAAGCATGCTAATTAAGTGACTCCCCAAATTATATATTCGATGCTACATCTTCCTTGATTATAGTATGGAAAGAACACTATAAAATACTACATAAAATTTGAATAAAATTCAGATGTGAATGCCTTTGGTAGATTTTATGCCTTTGGTAGAGAATAACCTGTTAGCTGAGATGAGAGTTGTTTGCTTCCTAAATGGGAAAGTATCTTTCGACTAGAGGAAAGACTGAGTTATGTACGGCATTAGAAGATTTAAGAAAACTTAAAATTTACAATACATATAAGAATAATAGATATGTATAAGAAATTCGTAAGTACTTGAAAATATTGTCAGTTGCTAACAGTACGTAAAAAGCAAATAAAATATAACAAATTCATAAATGCAATTTAAAATGTTTGCCAATGTTCAACTAGCTAAGTCCGTATATAGGAACTAAATATTCAAAGATCAGTTAGTATAAATTTGTAAATCAAATTTAAAATCTATGTTTTTGATAATATAGCTTGAATAAATCAAACATTAAAACCACAATAAAAATCAGAAAAACTTTTTTGGTGCCTCTAAACTCTTCTGTTTCATCAAAAAAAGAAAAAGAAAAAAAACACCTCACAAGCAACAGGATTTTTAGTATATCTACATTCTAATGTTTCCTAACTTTTCTCATAAGTGGAATTTCCTATAGTTCTCATAAATAATCGATGCCAGTATTGAAGTAGAACATTACTTCATGTCCACCTACAATAATTCAATTATAATCTGATGCCTGTGCCCCACAGTAACAGAAAAACTTTAAGGGACTGAACTTCTTTTGAAACAACACGGTTGGCAGACTGTTCAGAACTATGCATACAAGATAATTTTCTGGTCCCAATTCTGGAAACAGCTGTTCATTTTCTGAGTTTTGATTCTCTTGATGCTATGATCTCATGATTGATCCTGTTTAGAATAAATTTCACCTTAAATGAAATCCTGAAAAATCCACAGGAACCCACTGTGCACACTACATATACAAATCACTTTGTGCACTTTCTACTTTTATATCCCTCCATCCTAACTTCCCAGCCTATTCTTTTAGTCAACTTACCTTAGCATAACCATATGGCGTCTTCCAAACTATGTAACTATGACTCCATGGTGAGCCACATTATAAAACAAAAGAAACATTTCAAAACACAGCTATCTTGTACAATTTCCCTGAAAAGGAGTTATATTCCACATTTGGGTCAAAACTGTCTTTACTTCGAGAAGATCACAATCTACCTTAGAGTTCAACTGGCTTTTGAATTTTACTCAAAAGCCANTGTAACTATGACTCCATGGTGAGCCACATTATAAAACAAAAGAAACATTTCAAAACACAGCTATCTTGTACAATTTCCCTGAAAAGGAGTTATATTCCACATTTGGGTCAAAACTGTCTTTACTTCGAGAAGATCACAATCTACCTTAGAGTTCAACTGGCTTTTGAATTTTACTCAAAAGCCAAAATAAAATAGGAAGCAGCTCACTTTTCCTAAAATTAACAGAAAATTACTAAGCTTAAGCTCATTCTGACAAAAATCACTTGCCTTCTATCAAAACAACTCTAGCTCTCGTCCAGCACCCATACATATCTCAGTATGACTGAAGGGTCTGGTGCCTTCTGTGAACTTATGAAGATGCAATGAGACATAGGAACCAAGGAAAGGTGCCATTTTGCAACTCAATACCTCCTTTTGAATGCCTCGTTGATTTGGCAACAAAAGTCTTAATAGCTTACACACAGACAGATGCAAAACTTGCACAAAACTAGACAGGCAATTTAATTGCTTTGCTTTCTGGGTAAGAGTACAGATTTTGGCTTTAATATTATGCCAGAAAACAATCAATAAGTATTGATTTCTCACTCATTTGGCTTGTTCATTAAAATTTTCCACAGTGACTTACTGGGAATGTTCAACCTTTAATTAGTGCCAATCAATAATATTTCATGGTCAAAATTACTTACTGGAGATTAAAAGTTACTGAAAATAATTTGTTCACGAAAAATGAAAATTGTGAAAGTGTACC
Source organism: Neotragus moschatus (assembly GCA_006410615.1). Lineage (NCBI taxonomy): Eukaryota > Metazoa > Chordata > Mammalia > Artiodactyla > Bovidae > Neotragus > Neotragus moschatus. The sequence goes on along the minus strand of SJYA01005531.1, from coordinate 23,130 downwards.
AAGAAATGATGTCTATATGCATGATAAAGAAAGCCTGAACCTAGCTGAGAATTCTCCCCTGCCTCAATTTAGAGCTAAACGACATGCCAGCATGGAATAACGCTCCACTCTCTGTATCTCGTGCTCTGCGCAGGACACTCCTGATAATGGGGAGCAAGCATCCACTTCCCTTTTCACCTCTTGCCATTTCGTGAATTCTGACTTTAACTATGTCTTTAACTTTTGTTTAACACTCTGGATTCCAGTGCTAAAAGTGAATGCTTAGTGTATTCTCAGACTCCATCAGGAAATAAACCAGATGTGGTGATAGGAGTCTGGCCTGGCCTAGAATCCACAGGTATCAGAAAAGAGCTGCTAACAATGAGGACTCGGGGAAAAGCGGAAAAGACAAAGACAACACAAGGTTACAGCCTCAGCAAAAAATGATTTTCTGGAGGAGTCCAAAGTCTAGACACTTTCTCATCAATATAAATGTATGGCTGATGCTGACTCTTTATTTTCCCTTAAAAATCTTAAACTAGTATTTATTTTAAGCCTAAAAAAAACCTTTGTTGTTTTTCTCATTCTCATCTTTTAATTATGCTACTTAAATTTTTTATATTTAAAAACATTTTATTTAAGCAAAAAAGTATACCATCTATATAAGTCATATAGAAATAGGAAGGGGAAAAAGACACTTATGTACCTACTATCGACTCTGAGAAATAAAATTATTACTTCTGAAGCCCTCTCTATGCCCTATTCCTAGTTGTAACCCTTGGTTTTTTCCTCCTAGTTATTCCACAAAAGTATCTCTAAAGAATATATTGATTAATTTTGCATGTTTTTTAAACTTTATGTACATGGTAATGAACTGTATGTAATATTCTTCAAATCATTTTTCTTTTGTCTGCTCAACATGATGTTCAAAGGTTTGATTGGGATTAATTTACCTTTTAACTGTAGCTATCATGAATGATGTTGCTGTGCATTTTTGAACATGTCTCCTGGGACACAGCAAGAATTTCTGGAGAGCACACATATACACACAGAAGTGAACATACTGGGCCATAGAATTTGCACATATTCCATTTTACTAGATAATTCAAACTGTTTTGACAAAATAGTTGTATGAGTTTTCCTTTTCCCCCCTACATACTAGCTATCACATATTACCATAAAATTATCTTTGTCAATCATTTTATTTTTATTAGTAAGGTTGAACATTTATGTTCATCAACCTTTGGGTTTCTTCTTTTGTGAACAGATTGCTTACGTGTTTTTTCCATTTTTTGACTATGTTAGTAGTGTTTTTTTATGATTGGGTAAGTTTTAAGTATATTCTGGATAACAATAACCAACTTTGTTCTTAGTTGCATGGGCTATAAATAGCCTCTCTCAATTTTTGGCTTCTAAGTTTTACTAGTGTCTTTTCATAATCAGATTTTCTTAATATTATTGTGCTCAAAATTATCAGATTTTGCTTATGATTTAGAAATTTTGTATTAAATAAGATATCACAAGAGCATTCTCCTACACTGTCTTCTAAAAGTTTTAAATGCTGCCTTTCATTGTCGAGACTTTAATCCATTTGAAATCTATTTCACAGATGGTGTGAGATCAGATCCAATTTCAGTTTTCTCTTGAGTGGTCCACTTTCCCAGCTATCTGCTGGTCCATCCTTTCCCCACTAGTCAGTCACGTCTGCTTTGTATTATTCTCAAGCTAACATGAATGGACCAGTCTGTTTCTGGACTCAGTTCTGTTGCACTGGTCTACTTGTCAGCTGCTGAGATTACACCACACTGTCTTAATACTGTTGCTTCACAATGAATCTCAGCAACTGAAAGAACAAGTTCCCTCACCTTGGTATTCTTCAGGAATATCTTCATTACTCTGGGCCAACAAGTTGTTTGTCCACCAACATTTTGGAAACAACCTGTCAAGTTCTGAAAAATCGCCTGTTCAAATTCTGATGGAAACTGCATGGAAATATATAGATTAGTTTGGCATAATGTCATTTTTTCCATATTGAGCCTTCCTGTCTCTTTTGATTCCTACAGGTCATCTTGAATGTCTTTTCATGGATCTTGAGCTTCTTTTGTTAAATTCACACTGGATACCTTACATTTTTTTGTTGCTATCATAAACGGTAGCTTGTAAAAGAATGTTAAACTCAATAATTCTGATGATCTGAAGACTCTTGATGTTTTCTTATGTATTTAATTTTATTACTGGTGAATGACGGTAACGTTGCTTCTTTTCATTCCTTGTATCTTTTATCTCTTACCTTGTCTACTTCTTGATAGGACCTCTAGAACAACATGGAGTAGATGTGTAATAAACAGTTATGGTAAAATGTTAAAAGTAGTCTTCATTTTAAAGGGAATTCTTGATTTTAACATTTCACCACCAAACATGATAACTGACAGAGACTTGTTACCCTCATATAACAAGAAAGTTCATATGTATTTCTAGTTTAAGAAACTTTTTATCATGAATCAGTATTCAACTTTATTTAGTATTCATCTTCATCTAATGATTATATACATTTTTCTTCTAGTTAATATGAATTATATGAGCTTTCTAATATTAAACCAACTTTGTCTTTCTTACATAGGCACAGGTGGTCATGATAACGTATGTGAAGATCTTCAAAATGTATTCCTAGACTCAACATTTATCTTTGTGACAAGTAGTTTGTTTTATTTTAAATAAAGAGAATTCTGGCTAGCCAGTGGGTGTTCACTCTGCTCATCTGAAAATACAGGAAGAACTCTATTCCAGAACACAACTGTGTCAGTTTAAACCTCATAAACCTGTATTAACCCCATATCCAACCTAACTATCAACTATACAGATATATACTACATTAGCTATACAAAAAGATACACTCAAGGCATTTGCCAGGGAGTATAAACTTTAACCCTCTATAAAAAGCTCACCAAGAATGACACTTGTATAAAAAGAATGCTTTTTAAAGAAAAACAAATCTCCAACTCTTTGAGAATATTTATGAAACCTTTACTCAGTAATGGAGGTCACACTCCAATTATGGAAGATATTTTTTATGCTTAACCGTGGTGGCTCAGAGGGTAAAGCACCTGCATGCAATGCGGGAGACCCGGGTTTGATCTCTGGGTCGAGAAGTTCCCCTGGAGAAGGAAATGGCACCCCACTCCAGTACCCTTGCCTGGAGAATCCCATGGATGGAAGAGCCTGGTGGGCTACAGTCCATGGGGTCACAAAGAGTCGGACACGACTGAGGGAGCTCACTTCAAGAATGACACTTATATAAAAAGAATGCTTTTTAAAGAAAAACAAATCTCCAACTCTTTGAGAATATTTATGAAATCTTTACTCAGTAATGCAGGTCACACTACAATTACGGAAGATATTTTTTATGCTTAACTGCGGTAGGGACTTGTTCTCAAACAAAACAAGTCATGACTTTACATGGAAACAACACATGGATTATTTTTAATAAAATGAATCCCAGTAATAAAACTTGTCCATTCAATTTCAAATATTGGTTATAAGATACAGCCACTGATTCTTTCATGTTTAGAAATTCTTTGTCATTATTCAAAAATTGTTTTGAATCATAAAAATAAACTTATTTACAAACAAAACCCCCACAACAGTTGAATGGGAATGTCTTAATGAATAGTCAATCCATCTTCTCTAGCAAATACTCTAAATTTTATCTACAGGTATTCACACACAAAAAGAATAAAGTTAATATAGGAAAAAATAAATAAGAAAAGAAATTCCCATTTGATTAATCCAAAGGAAGGCAAGAAAGTAGATAAAAAGAACAAAGAAAGATTTACAAACAGTAAGATGTTAGATTTAAACTCAATATATCAATAGATAAATAGCAACTTTCTAAAGTTGAGAAAAAATTTTAAACATAAGATCAAGACTGTAATAAAAATAGGCAACCATCCATTGCTTATAAAAGACAGACAATTTGTAATAAAAGAATGGAAAAAGACATCTCACAGACACTAAAAGATAACACAACCCTTCAAATATCAAGCAAAATCAATAATACGGTCAATTACTAGAAATAAAGAGGGACATCTAATGATCAAGAGGTCAGTCTATTAACAGTTGTTTACTTTCCTTTGCTCTTCTTGATAAAGACTTTATTTAAAGATGAGTAATTATCAAAAAATGATTCAATTCAGAAAAATCAGACTCAATGCAAACAAATAAGCTAACAACTGGGCCACAACAAGCAAGTATAGGGCCAATGACCAAAGAACTGGCTGGTGTGAATACCTAAGCAGGCTCAGAGTTCTACTGACATGTCCATAAGTCTCAGGTTTTCAACTTACTGAGTTCAGGATTCAAATGTAAACTACTATCTTAGAGATCTACTTTTAAGAAATCTTGGGCTTTAACGCAACAGCAAACCATTTTGTGGAAAAAGACTAAGGGAAAGCAGAAACAGAATAAAGGTATTATTTTCTCTAAGATATTCTTAAATGACCTAAAAGGTGGCTAAGAAATATTTGTATTTTTAAAGATATTGGAATTGACTAATTCCGGCCACAATCTATTACAAAAGTAGCTTCTCTGGTGACTTAGATGGTAAAGAATCTGCCTGTTAGGCGGGAGACCTAGGTTCGATGCCTGGGTTGGGAAGATCTCCTAGAGGAGGGTATGGCAACCCACTCCAGTATTCTTGCCTGGAGAATCCCCACAGACAGAGAAGCCTGGCGGGCTACAGTATGGGGTCACAAAGAGCCGGACATGAGCGATGAAGTACAAGACTTCCCTATAATCTGCTCTCTTGCAATTTAAGTCATTTTATTCTTGCACAGTTTTCACTGGAGTTAAGAAATAGAAAGTAACTAAAGGAACTAATGATGCTAAAGCTGAAAGTCCAGTACTCTGGCCACCTCATGCGAAGAGTTGACTCATTGGAAAAGACTCTGATGCTGGGAGGGATTGGGGGCAGGAGGAGAAAGGGACGACAGAGGATGAGATGGCTGGATGGCATCACTGACTCGATGGACTTGAGTCTGAGTGAACTCCGGGAGTTGGTGATGGACAGGGAGGCCTGGCGTGCTGCGATTCATGGGGTCGCAAAGAGTCGGACACAACTGAGCGAATGAACTGAACTGAAAAGGAACTAAGGATGAAATGCTTTATATATAAAAGTCCACGTTCATACTTTGGCGAAGATAACATTCAGTGTTATTTAACCAGTGGTCCACTGGCTGAGTAGACGGGTATGAAATCAAACAAGTATTTGGTAGTAATGCCCAAAATTCAAAGGGATCCTTGAATTACACTTACAAACCTACTAGTGACCCAGTTTCCGTTATGCCTCAAGGCTATTAACGGTATTGGTTTGGATTTTCTGACTTCTTTTGATTTCAGCCTTTTCTGAAGGCAGAGCTCCCATCAGTTGTCTGAGAAGCAGCGGATTCCAAAAAAGCAGTACAGTTCAGCTGCGTAGTTAAGAATATGGGCTGTAGAGCTGGATGAGAACAGCTCTCCTGTTCACTGAGCATGCATTGCTCAGTCGTGTCCAACTTTTTGTGACCCTGTGGACTGCAGCCCGCCAGGCTCCTCTGTCCATGGGGATTCTCCAGGCAAGCACATTGGAGTAGGCTGCCACGCCCTCCTCAGGGGATCTTCCCCACCCAGGGATTGAACTAAGGTCTCTCGCGTTGTAGGCAGATTCTTTACCATCTGAACCACCACAGTGAGCCTGGGCAGACGGCTTAATTTCTTCACCTACAGTTTCTGATCTGTAAAATGGGATGACAGCAATACTATTCTTATGGTTGATGTGAGAATTAAGTGAATTACTACAAGTAACTTAAAACACTGCCTGCCCTGTAGAACTATTGCGTTGTTTCCCAGAAGTATTCTTTTAAGTGAAATATAGTAGATTTACAATATTGTGTTAGAAAAGTATTGCTTGTTATCATTATTGTTGACTTTGCAAATGTTATCTTTTTCCATTAACAGAGTTTTTAATTTTTAAGAAAAAACAAAACTGTTAATGGGTCACAATGCTTACAGAATTAAGTATAAACTGTTCTTCATGCATCCAAAGCCTACTTTTACTCCAAAAATACCCTACGACACACCTTGAACGTAAGGTCCCACCTTTAACATAAGGTTTCTGAATCAGGAAAAATTATTCTAATTTAATTCACTTTTTTCCCATCTTCAACCTCCCTCTCCATCTCTGAAAATGTTCATATTATCTATTCATTTCATACCAAACCCTTCCCTGGTGGCTCAGTAATTAAAGAATCCACCTGCAATGTAGGAGACCTGGGTTTGATACCTGAGGAGAAAGAAATGGCAACCCACTCCTACATTCTTGCTTGGAGAAGTTCATGGACAGAGGAGTCATGGGGTTGTAAGAGTCGGACACGACTTAGCAACTAAACCAACCAAAACCTTCTCCTGCCTCATCTGGAATACCTGGAGGCTCAGTAAGAGCATGTTATTTAAGGGAGTTTTGTGGGGGTTTTTTAGGGAATTTAATCAAACTACAACTCTTTCTTCTACCAGGATCTCTCTAACAAGCCTGTTCTCTGCTCTTTATCTAATCCTGACTTGAACATCTGGGTGGCCACAGACATTTCTCGTCACTTCAGGGCCTTTGGATACAAACTAGAGAACTCTTATATAGACCAGCATTACTCAGACACTAAGAAATTACAGACATGAAACATGGCAGCAGGACGAAGCTGTCACTCTTGACATTCTGAAACGCATGTAAACTGGTGCCTGCCAGGCATACCCGTGTAAACTAGAAGCGATTTAGAGAGTCTGTTGTGTCTCTTGGTGAAAAAAACAAAACAAAAAACTGTTATAGTTGCTTTATGTACTTTAAGAAAAAAGTATTAAACTGTATTAAACAATATGTTTGTATATACAATCTGCCAACTTTTTTTTTTTTTTTTTGCTACATGGTGCAGCTTGTGGGAAGCTTAGTTCTCAGACCAAGGATTGAACCCGGGACCCTCATTAGTGAGCGTGCAGAGTCCTAACCACTGGATTGCCAGGAAATTCCCAATATGTCCACATTTTAATGATATTTCAGTAGGCTTAGTTTATAGAAAAAGCCGTATGTATGATGTTTGAATAGAAATTTAACTGTGGTAAATTTCTGCATGATTTGAAAAATAGTTTTATCACTCTAAATATGTACAATAATTTAACAAGAGAGTCACACAATTAATCCATCCACAGTTGGGAAGCTTGCTCCTAAAAGAGGATGAGTTCTTGAGAACAAGTGACTGCTTACCTGCTCTTTCCTTCCTCCTCTTGCTTTTCTGCCTCCTTCACCCTCTCTTTCCTTTTCTTTCACTATTTCATTCCAACACGGTTTTTCACTGACCTGTCATTGATAATCCTTTTGCTTCACTGAGCTGACTCAGACCCAAAAAGATGCTAAACCACTCGTTCTGTCAGTAAGACTCCAGTGCTTAGAAAACAAATCAGAGCTGGACAGCCTACAGGAGGTGAGGCAACAAAGCCCTGCACCTCAAGGGTGAAAACTAGCAGAACTGACCGCTGCTGCATCTATCCTGGTGCAGAAAGGTGCGTGCTTGGGGGTGGGGGGTAATTAAATGCCAGATGACCTGGGTTTGGTCTGCTGCTTTACTTCCTTTTCTAAACCTCAACGACTTCAGCGTTCCCTAGCAACAGAAGCAAAGGATCAATTTAGAAAAGTGCTTTCCAGAGCATTCCTATCCAGCTACTGACCAAGCCATTTTAGTTTATGTGATCAAGCAATTGAAATTCAAGGAGATTTATCACTGACTGTCCTCGCCAGCAAAACTAGAAGAGGACCGTTTGATATGTATGCTACTAATGTCTGAGATGACTGATTCCACCTCTACCACAAGCATGAACTGGCTTCAGGAAGAATTAGTAGTCTCTGCATTTCACCGTGAACCGACAGTGTTGCTAGGGAAACTGATAATTATGTGGCAAAATGGAGGGTGCAGAATAGAAGAAAAAGGATTCTGAAGAAATGTAAGGTTTTGATCCAAATCAACATATTAACAACAAAGTATGTTGATCTTCTGTAGTCATATAATTTAATAAATACTGTTAATTATATGTTTGACAAGATACTGATTTCTGAACTAAAAGAAATGAATCAGACATTGCAAAGTCACTGGTTACTGATAATATTTTGTGTATGGCACAGCAGAAATATATATTTATTATAAAAACTACAGTGAATCTGAGGAATTAAAATATTCAAAAAAGTGGGGGAAAACACACTGATTTGATTTCCATTTTTTAAGAAAATCAGCTTCAGAACTCGAGATATAAAAATTGTAATTCTATAATGCTCTAATAAAATTTCCTTTTTTCATCTCAAACACTGTTTAGGGGGGGAGAAGAAAGAGGTGTTGCTATTTTTATATTATGCGTAGTGAAAAAAAAAACCAGCGTAGAGAAGTTGAATGACTTTCCTGAAGTCACACACTTCTTCAGTTAGTGGTAATGTTGGTGCTAAACACTTTTCTTTAACCACTGGGAGGCATTATTTACAGATTATGTTATAGTAAGGGAAAACACAGCAAAAGGATGTAAACTTAGTGAAGAGATTCAAATCTCTAAATATTACTTCAATTTTAAATGAAAACTTCCAATACTTTTCATTTTTAACAGCTAAGAGTTCTGAAAGTTAATGATATGATATAAACACCTGCTTATCCAGAAAATCTCACTGGAGACATTGCAATCTGTGTAACAGGGCATCAGAGAATCACACAGCTCATTAGTGACCTCAGCTTCGCTGCACGTCACACCACTGCTGTGAGCTGTCAGTCCTTTCATGACAACGCTACTGCAGGACATTCTTTTATTCTCACTTTTTCTAAGGTCCACTAGGTAGAAATTTTAAGAGATGAAACTGAAAGTTTTATGTCTTCCTATGTATTCACCTTCATAAATTCTTAACACATTTTTAAATTTATAAATATACTACACATATTAAAACATTCACATTCTTATAGACGCAATCCACATACAGGTGCACTGGGGGAAGAAAATAAGTGATTCATTTATGGTTGGTATATGAACAAAGACCATTTCCTTTATTAATATTTTCATTATTAATAGAAAATGTTTCCAGTGTTTGGTCTGATTTGGTCTTTGACAGGAAAGAATGAGACATAAATACAAGTCATCAAGATAAAAGCAGAAAACTATACAGAACTTCTTAACTCAATGAATTCTAAATGATGGAAGTGTGTAGTCAGCCTTCTGATGTTATGAAAAAGATCTTCATTCTAGGGATCAAAAAAATCATAATCCCTAAGTAGTGTAACTCACCCTAGATGGGATAAACTATCAGTTTAAGGCAGTTCATTACGTGTATCAAGTTTGTGTGGTTTAAAATTAGTATCTGGCTTGTCAAACTTGAAATTTTGTTGTTTTTTTAATTCAAAGATTTATTTTTGATAAAACAAGAGCAAAATGATAGGTTACTATTTTGATAAGCCCTGTCTTCTTTCCCAAAGCAGGAAAGCTTCTGCACCTTTTAAATCTCTGAGTGAAACACACAAGAATGTAAGGCCAAATTTTATAGTTGTTAAAAATCATTTTTATGGTTAGGTTGAACAAACCTTGACTTAGGCCATCCTGACAAGCTGTCTGCTTGATATCCAAGTTCTCCAAGGTCTCTCCTTTAGAGACCTCACCAAGAGATGTCCTTCTCTCAAAGATGTTGTTGTTGTTGTTAACTTGAGTCCCATTTTGCTTCAGTAGCCTGAACACCTCAGCTTCCAAATCTCTAATCTGAGAGAGAGAGAGGAAAAAAATACACTCGTGAAACCATAAAGCAGCACTCTTCTCCAAGCACCAGGCAAAACTACCCTATTGTTCTTTTTTTTAAATTTTTATTAAAATATCATTGATTTACAATATTGGGCTCAATTCTGCTGTAGAGCAAAGTGACTCAGTTTTATATATATATATATTCTTTTCCATTATGATTCATCATGGGCTTCCCTGGTGGCTCAGTTGGCAAAGAATCCACCTGGAATGCAGGAGACTCAGGTTTGATCCCTGGGTCAGGAAAATCCCACTGAGAAGGAAATGGCTACCCAATGCAGTATTCTTGCCTGGCAAATCTCATGGAGAGAGGAATCTGGTGGGCTACAGTGTATGGGGTCACAAAGATAAATTCTATGATTTACCCTTTCATTATATTCTATGATTTATCACAGAATATTGAGTATAGCTCCCTGTGCTATACAGTAAGACCTTGCTGCTTATCCAACGTATGTGTAATAGTCTGCATCTGCTAATCCCAAACTCCCAGTCTTTTCATCACCTCCCTTTAGCAACCACAAGCCTATTCTCTGTCTGTAAGTCTTTTTTTATTTCATAGATATTGCATTTTGGTAGTACTTTAGATTCCTCATATAAACGATATCATATGGTCTCTGTCTTTGTCTTTCTGACTTATTTTGCTTAGTGTGAGAATCTCTAGGTCCATCCATGTTGCTGTGAATGGCATCGCTTCAGTCTTTTTAATGGTTGAGTACTATTCCATTGTATAAATGCACCATATCTTCTTTATCCATCCATCTGTTGACAGACATTTAGGTTGTCTCCACGTCTTAGCTGTCTGTAGTGAATTGTTCTGACATGAACACAGGGGTGCGTGTATCTTTGAGTTAAGTTTTGTCTGACTATTCTGTCATCCAGTGGCTTTGTGCATGTGACTCACCCGTACTTGCAAACCTTGAACTTCCACGAGATGAGCTTTTTCCAAATCTTCAATTTTCTTTCTTTCTGCTTCCTGTCTTTTGATGAAATCAAGTTCTCTTAAGGAGAAAATAATAGATCTCAGTGCATCAAATACTCAATAAATGAGGAAATATAAAAATTCTTATCTGAAGAAATTAGCCACACTGTGAAATAAGTAACTAGACAGCTATTTAAATAAATAAAACTCACTCACAGAGAAAAGGTATCTAGTGATGAAAGCAAATAAAATGTTTTAAAGACACACAAGGTAAATAAAAATGCTTTGATTCTGCTTACTGAGATCTTCATTTGTAGCTCCTGATTCTGGAGCACCTGTTCATATTTGGATAGAAGCTACTGAACTAATGACCCACCTTGGTAATTTAGTGGCGATAATAACACGTTCAGTAGAAATGATTTTGCATTTATAAAGTCACTTACCTAGTAAACTGATGGAATGGGTGGTAAGAGTTTTAAAAAGATAATTATTATAAGACTGCTTCTTAGAAATGACAATAGGCTGAACAGGCCAGAAACACAGAGGGGAAGCTGTCACCACACAACTGAGGATATCATGAGGACAAGGAGAAATATCAAATGTGGTCAACGGAGAAGGCAATGGCACCTCACTCCAGTACTCTTGCCTGGAAAATACCATGGACAGAGGAACCTGGTAGGCTGTAGTCCATGGGGTCGCTAAGAGTTGGGCACAATTGAGCGACTTCACTTTCACTTTTCACTTTCATGCATTGGAGAAGGAAATGGCAACCCACTCCAGTGTTCTTGCCTGGAAAATCCCAGGGACAGAGGAGCCTAGTGGGCTGCCGTCTATGGAGTCATACAGAGTCGGACACGACTGAAGCGACTTAGCAGTAGCAGCAGAATTTATTATAAAATTATTATATGGAATAAGAGTTAGGAATACTTTTAATAAGAATTAAAATAGAGATGTATTGAATTCACAGTTGTAAGAACAACTGCTTCCTTTTTAAAAGATACTTTTATAGCAATACCTTTTAAACATTAAAACCATTATTTCTATGATAGGAAATAACAGATACCATGAATCTTACATATTATGCTTAGCTTTCAAGGCTTGACATGCAAGACCAGAAGGGATACTGGAGTTACTTTCTAAGTAACTGATGCAAAAATATGGTAAGAATCTTCCTGGTCTCCCTGAAATTACATCAAGATCCGACAGATGGAAGCAAAGCAGCACTAGCTTGAAAATAGGTGTTGAAATTTAAAAGCCAAGTGTGGTGATGGTCTCTCACTGTAGTGAACCAAGGCCCTTGTGATTCTCTCACAAAGAAAGGAAAGTAACAGGGCAAGGTGTCTTGTCAGTCAATATTTCCACTATCTGTAGTGGGAAAATTCTGAAGTTAACTGATTCTAAGAACAGAAACAGAAGGCCCCAGTTGCTGCTTTGTATGCACTATATCCAACAGTCATTTTGCATGACTTCAACTTGGCTTCTTGTTTCTAAATTACATATGTTCCAAAAGGATAGAGGTTGAAATCTTTAACAGTTACAATAAATGATTAACCAACAGCAAAAACGAGAACAAAACAGGAGGTTGCCAAAAAATTTCAGAAGAAACAAAATATAATCACACGTGAAACACTGATGTAAGAGATTTCTAAAACTTAATGTGTATTTATTATTTTAAGTATGCTCTTTAAAGGGATGACTCTGAGGTCATCTTTTCTTTTCCACTAGATACTACAAAATTACTGGATATAAGACTTCTTTAGACGCACACAAAAACCATTACATCATTCGAAGCTGCTTACTTTTGTTGAAAATCCTTGATCAATTTCTTTGCCTTGTTGTACTTCTTTTCCAAGGCCTGGTACTGGCTTTGAGTCTCTTTGAGGTGCTCGTTCACTGTGTGGCATAACGTTTGAGCCTCAATCCAGTAGCTCTCCAACTTCATCATTCTTTCTTTATTCTCTTCTATATTCTGTTGAAGTTGGGTTTTTTCTAGTTCCCACCTCACTTTCTCATTTTCTGCAGCTTGCAGCTGGACAAAGCAAATGTCAAAGCAAAGATATTTCTGGGTACTTTTACAGCAAAAATCTCATACTTTTATAGCATATTTTAGAATAAATTCCATTATTACATATACTCAATCATGAGACACACTGAAATGAGAAGAGCAAGTATGATTTTCATTATTATAGAGATTATAAAACAGAAGCCTTAAAAAGTGAAATGGTTGTCCAAGGTCACACATCTGATAAATGATAAAACATGGATCTGTTTCCAACTCCCAGGATCTTTCCAGCATACCATGCAGTGTATGAAATTCTCTGAGCAGTAAAAAATGTTTTAGAATTTGACTGATTCTATCCAATGAACTTCAACATGCTTTCTTTTAGAGTTGCTTTTAAAGCATATAATTATATGTAAAATGTTAACTAAGAAAGGAGTTGGGAGATGGCAAGCTGGGAAGGAGAGGGGCAGAGCACAGTATGGCCAATGATTAAGAGGTGGGCCCTGGAGTCATACAGTTTAGATTTGAATTCCAGCTCTGCCAACACTGGCCTTTAAACCTTGGACAACTAAAGTCTTCTAAGACTAAATTGTTATATTTAAAAGAGAACTGTGATATATCACATCAGCATGCTTGGAAAAGCTCCTTGGGGATAATAATCTGATAAAAGTTATTTTTACTTTGTCTTAATCCCTTTTGACAGTATGATCACATACTTTATTTCAACTGACTCATGAAAATAGTCTGTAGCTCATTATTTTGCTGACATTGTTCTGAGTTTCTAGAACCTAATAAATGCCAATTTGCATAAAAGTATAAATGACAGTGTAAGTAAAAATATAAATTATTCCTGAACTAATTTAAATCTCTCTGATGGAAAAGAAAGGCAGCTTCCTCTGGTTTCTGCTTTCAGGAAAGTTTAGAAACAGATAAGACCCTGGTCCAAATCCCTCATTTCTATGGAAATTCAAGACTGATCTCTCAGGTAAGGGATCAAAGGTCATTCATTCACAATAAGCATCTAACCTTCACACTAGTGCTGCGTCCATTTCACAATCCTCTGTTACAGTTCAAAAGGATGAGGAGTCATTATGAGCTATTAATGTCAATTCTCAAAACCTGAAACATTCCAAAATCACCCCGCACTCGACACATGGAAATATACATATGTTTTTATATGTATTTTAAAACTAAATACACTGGCAAAACAGATTGCAAAGTAAAAAAGTAGTCAAAAACATTTCAAAATTAGGAATTCTGTTATCAACATGGGTATAAAGAATAACAGTAAAGCAAGTTAATCTGTGGATATTAGCATAGGTAATAGAATGCTGGCACAGCCAATACAATTTTGAAAAAAATATAAAATACTCATTTATAGATTTTTCTAAATTAAATACCTAACACATACGCCTTGTTAAAGCACTTGCAATCAGAGGGCAATCTTTTTCCAACTGTAACCAACAATTAAAAATCTTCTATTTTTCCATTCTATGCCAAGAAACAATAGCAATTTAAAATAGGACTGGGTTTTTACCTGCACCTTTTATTAAGCAGTGTTTTGTGTTCAAGTTGTTTATTTACCAATCTCTTCTAATTTAAAAATTATTATTCATAGAGCTTGGCTGAAACCATGAATGATGTATAGACATGTTTTGACTAAAGAACTACAGAGTTATTAGCTGAAAATACAATTTACCCAAAATAACCTTGCTAATTTATCTCCATTTAAAACACATGGAAAAAACAAAACAAGTGTATATAAGGTGAACAGGGAAACAGACTATTAGTGGTGTGGGAGGAATTATGTCTCAATTATTAGAAGGCCATAAAAAAAAAAGTAACTGTTTTTAAAGTAATTCAAAAGATATTGAAAAATCTTTGAGACTACATATTTGATAAAACTAGATACAGTTCAAGAAACTGAAACTTACCTTATAATTTACCAATTAAAAATGGCCTTTTGAATTTTGCATTATTTCATATATAAACTAAAAATACATGCTCCTTTTATCAAGACCTGTTTTTTCTCAAAAATATGAATGACATGAACTAAACTTGTCTAACGATTTCTGGTAGTGTCTGGAACCTAAAATAAATTATTCATATATTAATTAAATTTTATAATATTTAATTACTATAAATTAGAATTTTTCTTTATGAAACCTAATTAATGTGCTATCTTAATAAAAATACATGATTTCTGGTAAGCTAAAAATAAATAAAATGATTACATTTATTTAAAATAAAATAAAAGAGAAAGAGATACAGTATAACAGCTTGTGTTTAGGAATTAGTGGTCAAAATGCAGTTTGAATGCTTCAACTATTATAAACATTTACTTCTTGTGAAAGTTCAGAGGGAACTGGCCATATAGGTGCAAATATGTAAATATGTAATTTTAAATACTGTGCTATTTTCACTGAGGGGTGCTGACCCCCTAAGGGTGTGCACTGTTAGGTTTTTCCACTAACAGTGGGAACGAATCTCTCACATTCATGTTCTTTTAAATGTACAGAAACAAAGCATTCAGTGCTTGGGTTGAATTTATTCATAGCATCCGAAGTTTAGAAAGTACAATTCAAACACCATGTATTGGTGCTTACCTTGGTCTTCAATTTTTGAATCTCTGCTTCTGTAACTGCATGTTTGATTTGCAACTGAAAATGGAAAAGAAAGGAAAAAAATCTGAACTAAGCGTATCTATATTTTCCTACATTTTTAAAGCCTTAGCAGCTGGCAGAATACCTTATTATATAGCTGAAGGGCTAGAAAAGTGCTACAGTGCAGCAGGCTGTAAATTAAAATGTCTAGTGTGTAAAATGATTCTCTAGGTGCAAACTAATTAAGCACAGGGTTTATGGTCCACACTCCCTAACATCAGATTAGGTTATGAATTTAATTGCTCGGGGACCAAAGAGAAGGAAACACATTTTCCTGCCCTCCTTGCAGCTCTTCCTTTGTGATTTGCGTGTCAAGGAATTGTTTCCTTGCAGTCTTGAGGACTGAACAGCTTCAGGAGGAAGACGGCCAGTGGGAAGCTTCGATTCCAAATCTGGATGGAAGGCGGCGCTCTGGTTCCGCGAGTCGCACGCATTTTAGCTGAGCAGCTCTTTTACAGCTCGGGCTGTGGCTGCAGACCTGGAGAAGAGGACGATGCGGTCGGCGACAAGATGTGTAATTTCTTTTTTACATTGCAGGTAAAAGTGCAGATCTGGATGCCTGTCCTTTAAGTCGTTTACTCCNGCATTTTAGCTGAGCAGCTCTTTTACAGCTCGGGCTGTGGCTGCAGACCTGGAGAAGAGGACGATGCGGTCGGCGACAAGATGTGTAATTTCTTTTTTACATTGCAGGTAAAAGTGCAGATCTGGATGCCTGTCCTTTAAGTCGTTTACTCCTACTCAGGGCCTGGACCCTCCAAAGCTTTAGCTACGGTTGATTCTCTCTAGAGCCACCATTTAGAGTTGTTTTGCTTCTCCCTTCCCCCCACTTTGCTTTCTTTGTAAAGGAAGAAAAACGAAGGGAACAATCATTCTTTAAGGAATTAAAAAAAAATTATGGAAAACAATTTTTAGGTTGGAAATCGCTTTTCTAAAATGCTTGGAGTCAGATGTTTTTGGAATTCAGAGTTCTTCCAATTTCAGAAACTTAGTAAGATGCATTTTCCATAAATTGCTGACTGCCCACAGCAGGGTCTGTGGAGGCGCTCTATAATCAAATACATGAATATCTTTGCCACCAAACGTGAATATTGTGACTAAGTGAGGTACATAAAGACTGTAAATGGTACCCTGTCAATTTTGGTCAGATTTACTACCGTCTGCCACAAAATTATTTTAAAATAATCTTTTCAGAGCATTTGAATTTAGGATTGTACAGAGGGACTGTAATCTTCCCATATTACCATAATCAAATAAGTCTGAGGTTTTCTTATCAGAAGGATAGCTAATGAAAAGACAGAAATGTGAACCTTTGGAGATCACATCACCTCATAAACCTCAGCCCTCTCTCTGGTTTGTAATCTTAATTTCCTTAGTTTTTGCCTGACCACTAGGGGCATATGGGAAGGATGAACAGGGAAAGAAGTTAGAATCCAGGGTTAGATGCTGATGAATAACAGCCCAGAAACAGAGAGTCCCCAGTTCCTTATACAATGCCCCCTCCGTGATGCTTGCAGGTCTCATTCGAGGTTTAAGTCTCTGTGGGCTACAAAGCTACATCTCTGCTCCTGCTCCTGTGCAGTGATCTGATTCTGCCCTGCTCACTCATTTTTCTCTCTGGCTTTCCGGCATGGTCACTCTTGCAGTCTTGCCTGCGCAGCTGTGGCTCCTTTCACCCTCACCATTCCCAGGGGCTTCTGCACCCCACAGTCTCAAGTAGGAAGTACTCTTAGTCAGCCAAGACTAAGAAAGGATGATTCGAAGGACTAAAATATGGTTACTCCAACTCTGCTTCTTAGTTAAAAGTCCTAAATGCTGTAAAACGTTGCACCTGAAATAAAACCAGCTCCTCTAGTTCTAGTTGGAAAGTAGCAAGAAATCAAGAGCAGATTTTATGATGAATGCTGCAACTATCAGGAAGTGCCATATTTTATTTTGTCAGCGGTTAACTCCCTGAAGGGTAACCAAATATATTGCAATACAATGTGTTAGGACTT
The DNA here is from genome assembly GCA_006410615.1 of Neotragus moschatus. Classification (NCBI taxonomy): domain Eukaryota; kingdom Metazoa; phylum Chordata; class Mammalia; order Artiodactyla; family Bovidae; genus Neotragus; species Neotragus moschatus. The sequence goes on along the minus strand of SJYA01005531.1, from coordinate 5,739 downwards.
TGGATTTTCTTTGTTCAAATCACCATGTTCTGTAGCAAGCTACAGCTCTGGGCCNAATGCTGCAACTATCAGGAAGTGCCATATTTTATTTTGTCAGCGGTTAACTCCCGGAAGGGTAACCAAATATATTGCAATACAATGTGTTAGGACTTTGGATTTTCTTTGTTCAAATCACCATGTTCTGTAGCAAGCTACAGCTCTGGGCCCCAGTTTCCAATATGAAAAATGAGAGGGCTGGATGGGAAGAACACCACAGCCTCTGCAAGTACTACAGGTGTGACGTTTTATGAAATGAAGACCCTGGAGATGACTGTCATGGTTGCAGAGTGGAGAAACTCTTTTCCGACACCAGCATTTTCATTCCTAGGAATGCATACACTGGATTAATCAAGTGACGTGTGGGACAAACCAAGGGGAAACTGTGAAGCAGCCAGGCTGATTTTCAGTTATCCTACCCCTCCCATCTCACCGAAACAGATGACAGAAGAGAACTGAACTCATAAAGCAGTGAGGCGAGAACACTGATAACAGCTCAGAGTGTTACTCAGTACAGCCCAGTCCTCTAGTTATAGGAAAGCAGAATGAAGTCTGTAAATTCAGACGTGACTCAGAAGATGGACAAAAGTTTCAGTGCAAGGCTTCCCTAATACTCATACAGCCTAAAACGATGTAATTATTGTGTAATTATTTTAATCCTGCATGCACCTTAACAGAATGTCTATAAATCCACCACTATTTAAAGGAAAAGCATTAAAAATAAACCAACTGAACTTTTTCATTTTATATAGGAAGAAACTGTGTTTCAGTAGCTTAAGTTGCAGAGCTAATAAGTATCAAAGCCAGGCTTTATAAATTCCAGTCCATAGTCCTTTCCACTAGCCCCAAATTTCTCACATTTGTAGCGCCCTTTACCTTTTGTTTGTCATCTCCTCCTTCCTCCCTGCGAATGGATCTGTGAGGGAGGTAGGACAGGCACGGTTAACCTCACTGTTCAGACAGGGAAAGAGGATCAGAGAAGCGGGCTCTTCAAGGTCCCAGCAGAAGCAGGAGGTGGGGAGGAAATTAACGCAGGTCTGACCGCACCTACTCCATCCCTCCCTTCCTCCTGCACCTCCTCTGAACCAGCTTTGGGACACACTTTTCATCTGATCATAATGGAAACGCTGAGGCATGTGTGATCACCGTTACCTCTCAGGTAAGAAAATAAGACTCCACCTGGAAACCATGGGTCACTTCTGGGGTCCGAGTATTCTCATACTACATACAACATGGTGTTCAATCAATCATTTGCTTTTAGTCACTGAACTTAGAAATTTCTCAGGCATTATTCAACCCGCATTTACTGAATGAGACTATGTGCCAGACACTGTGCTCATCACTGCGGATACAGGAGCACTACACAGAATCTACCTTTGAAACACTTGCTTCGAGGAGATTAATAAATACTACCTCCTGAAAGAAGTTTCCAGATACATGAGAAAAACTCAGCAACTTCAGATGACCTGCGGCTTTGGCCCATGTGTCATATCTCCAAACTTGGACCCTTGCCTCCCAAAGCGGGCACGGTTGGGGGCTGGGATACCTCCGTTTCGTGAGGAAGAGGAAACTGCTTTTCAAAGAGGTACAGCGACTTGACAAAAGAAGCTCTGCTGCTGCTGCTGAGTCGCTCCAGTCGTGTCCGACCCTGTGCGACCCCGGAGACGGCAGCCCACCAGGCTCCCCCGTCCCCGGGATTCTCCAGGCAAGAACACTGGAGAGGGGTGCCATTTTCTTCTTCAATGCACGAAAGTGTAAAGTTAAAGTGAAGTCGTTCAGTCGTGTCCGACTCTTAGCGATCCCATGGACTGCAGCCCACCAGGCTCCTCCGTCCATGGGATTTTCCAGGCAAGAGTACAGTGCATACGAAATTGAATTTTCTTATTCTAAAGCAGTTCTCCTTCCATGTTTAATAGCCTTTCCAAAGTACAGGTATGAGGGTTTGCAGGCAACAGCTGGCTGCAGGGAGCAGGCTCTACATAACTGCTTAATAGATACAGAACCTGAAATACCTTTTGGAACTTTTGGGCTTCAGAGAACATAGGTTTGGAGAGATGACTTGGAAAGAGAGGATATAAAGAAAAAGAAAAGGTTAAGGACTGCAGGTCAGTGCCTATATGGCCAATCTCTTCCATCTTTTCTGTCCTCTTGAACATCGATGCCACTGATATCCACCCCAGGATTACAGTACAAATAAACACATGCACTCTTACAAGGAACAGCAGCTCTCATGTAACATTCTGCAGGTGTACCCGCTGTGTTCGTTTTCTGTTTATTTCTTTCAAAAAGATGAATACAGAACATGCACTCATATCACTGAATCAATATATCCAAATATAACTGCACAGGAAACAGAAACATTTTTATGCATCAACATTATAAGACTGAACTTCTGCATTCTTTACTTATCTTGTACAGGCATGTAAATCATTTTTTCTCTAAAAAGGAAATATGTTATCTTTGCAGGAAATATTTTAAGAGCTCTCTAGTACTGGAGATTTTACATTCTCTGTTCTTATTTTGGCGGTGGTGGTGTGCGTGCTCAGTCCGACTCTTTGTGACCCCAGGAACTGTAGCCCTCCAGGCTCCTCTGTCCACGGGATTCTTAGGCAAGAATGTTGGAGTGGGTTGCCATTTTCTACTCCAGGGGATCCTCCCAACCTATGTCTCCCAACCTGTGTCTCCCAAGTCTCCTGCATTAGCAGGCTGATTCTTTACAACTAAGCCACCTAGGAAGCTCTTTCTTACAAGGGCAAAATAATAACTGATATTTGCATACAACTTTATGAAGTGGTTTCAGCATTGAAATCAGAATTTTTACAATTATATCTGTGATCATGTGACTGCAGTCTGTCTTACCCATGACAGCATAAGTTCTACAAAAGAAGAAATCAGGGCTATTCTTGCCTGTATTTTGGTGCCATTAAAATTAAGCTATGCTATATTTCTTTACCATTTCTGCTCAAAGGTTTATAAATGGTACCTATCTTTACATTAACCAAAGTGTTCTTCTCACGGAATAGACTATGCAAAACTAGTTGAAACCAGCTGACTGAATGCTGTCATAACCTAATTTGAATGGCAACACTAATTGCAGTATACACAGCACAGAGTGACGTGGTCCACCAAGGCACTCTCTAAGTGACTCACAAACTGGTTATTCATGGTGATGGTGCTGGATGTAGGTGACAGCCTATACTTACAGTTCCTTTTAAAATAAATATCTGTTTATTGTTAAGTACCTAACAATTTTCTACCTTCTTGACATATTAATGGACAGTTCCATAGAGGCAACTTTATTACCTAATGCATTAATAACTTTTTCTAAATCACTTCTCATAGATTTCCTATGACTTAAGTAGGCAAAATAACATATTTTTTAGATTCCATTTTTTTCCTCCAGATAAGTGCAGAACTGTCTTTCTTATGACTCTCAAGAAGGAATGGTGTTGGGAAGTGCTGACAGTCCACTGACCAGGCACTTGGCCAGCAGTTTCTGATTCAGCCTCTTCCTACTTTTCACTACATTTCCAGTGAAATCATATTAGAAAAGAAAAATTCACAACCAAACTGATACTGAAACTAAAAACAACTGTTATTAGAATGTGGGTCATGAAGCTGAATTGAGAAAAATCTATCCAAGCTTCACTATCTTCACTCCAAAGACAGGGAGGTACCTTGTGCCTCTCTCACTAACAGTGTGAGACACCAAGTTTATCAGTGAGGGAGAAGGCAAACTTGACTGTCTCTCCTGGAGCATCTTCACACCAGGCTCTCTCTCTCTCCGCCTCCTGTGGTCATTCAGAAAGCAATTGCTACATGAGAAAAAGAATTCAGGAAGGTGGCTGAGAGTAGCACGTTGCATACTTACAGCTCNACCAAGTTTATCAGTGAGGGAGAAGGCAAACTTGACTGTCTCTCCTGGAGCATCTTCACACCAGGCTCTCTCTCTCTCCGCCTCCTGTGGTCATTCAGAAAGCAATTGCTACATGAGAAAAAGAATTCAGGAAGGTGGCTGAGAGTAGCACGTTGCATACTTACAGCTCCAGACTCCAAGTGCAGCAATACAGACAGGGGCAGGCCCAGGAAATGCTCTGAGAGCAAGGAATAATGTTTCTTTCTTTAACTTGCAGAGCTGCATGGCGAGATCTGAACATCGTACATTAGTACAGAGAACCGCTTTAGAAGAGAGGCTGCCAGAAAGCAGCAGCCAGGCTGCAAACTAGGCACATAGACATGTCCTCCTGACGGAAGTCCAGAAACGGGATTTGTGGTTTCAAAAAGTGAAAAATTCCTGATTAACATTGGATGCAAAAATAGTTTTTGCCTCATTTGAGATAAATAGATGAAAAAAAAGGCAAAACTAAGCCTATTACGAAATTCTTCAGATCAGGGTAAAGAGAATATCAACTTGAAAAGTCAAATAAGTAAACCTATGAAAATAATGTACCTCATAAATAAAAAAGATATTTTAAGGTAACTCTATGGAATACCAGGATGAAGAGAAAGGAAAGAAGCATGAAAAATGAATGGAGAACATGGAAACTAAAATATATTAAAAGAATTAAGTTGTTTTAGAAGTGCTAAAAAAGCATACATAAAGTTGAAGTCAAAAGCATACTTAATGCTACAGAGAGCTGAAACACTGACATGAGAGGACACATCTGAGGACAATCTCAGGCATGGGCAAAAACAGAGAAGAAACGAAAGGCAGAAAGATAATACTAAAGACAGTGTTCCTAAAGAAACAGAAACTGGAAAACATTTAAACCCTGAAGAAAATATTCACAGACCAAAATGAAAACATAAACACAAACACAGAACAGGAAAATAGATTAGGAAAAAATGAAAGGAGACCTACTTTAAGAAATTGTGATGAAAAATGTAAAGTACAAAGTTAAAGTAATACAAGTAGCCAAATGGCTGTTGTCATTAGATTTTTCTTTTACAGCATGCAGTGCTGGTTCAAAAAAATTAGCCTGCCCAACTACACTTTTAGGGGGAAAGGTGGTGAATTAAAATGTTAAAACCAGCTAATCATTATTCTTGTGTCGATATTGGAGGGGAGGAGAGGTGGATGAATGCATGCGAAGGCTATTATTTTGGTAAGTGGTAAAGACATAGCTGCTGGTCTGCCTTTCATGTTGCTGGGTGAAAATATCCTAAGACGGAGTCAAAGCTACTTTAGAGTAACTGTTAGAGAAGAAGAGAATAAACGTGGGTAACTTAAGCAGCTGATGAAAAAGTGATATATCTAATAGCAAGCAGGTAAAAAGATAAAAACAAAACAAAAAGCAGCATGGAAATTATGAAATAAGGTGGTAGATGTAAGTTCTACTCTAAAGTAATTAAATATAAATGGGGCAAACTGACCGATTAACTGACAGAGACTCCTAGAGGAGCATAACAGTAAGATTTAGGAATATGTTGACTAAAGGAAACACAGTTGTGAAAAGGAAACAGAATGGTTGAAAATAAAGAGATGGAACAGATACTCTGCAGCAAATAAGAACCCAAAGAAAGGCAGTGCTGAATTTTTACAAACAAAACAGAATTTGTAGTAAAATGTGTCATTAGAAAACAAGAGAGATGTTACAATAAATTGAAAAGTTATAATAATCCTGAATATATATGTTCAGTTCAGTTCAGTTCAGTCGCTCAGTCATGTCCAACTCTTTGCGACCTCATGAATCGCAGCATGCC
>SJYA01005530.1:0-23824 GCA_006410615.1 Neotragus moschatus | reverse complement strand
GTTTCTTACATGACCGTCAAGGTCTTTTGTCCATTTTTTAACTGGATTGTTTTGTTTTCCTGTTGGTAAGAGTTCTTTGTATATTTTGAATAAAGTTCATATAATTTTCACATGTCATGTTCTTTTGACTTCTTTCAACAATTTAAAATGTAAAATCATCTGTAGCCTGTGAGCTGTGCAAGAACATGTCAGGGAGCAGAGTCAACCCACAGCTCGTGGTTTGTCTGAGAAGTTTGGGTTTTCTTCTTAGAACCACTCGGGAAATCACCCCACAGTCACATGCAGCAAACAGATGTGGTCTAATGCACGCTTTATCACTCTGCCTCTACTGAAGTGAGGGCGGGAGCAAAGTGTACGAGGGGGCTTGTAGCAAAGACACTTATTTAGAGTTTGTTGCAGTGATCCAGGTGAGGGGTGGGGCTGGCTTAAACTAAGTTTTGATGCAGCTGAGTAGAGCGGGGCTCTTAAATCCACTGTGGATGGTAACTGCAGCCATGAAGTTAAAAGACGCTTGCTCATTGGAGGAAAAGCTATGACAAACCTAGACAGCATGTTAAAAAGCAGAGACATCACTTTGCTGACAAAGCTAGTCAAAGCTAAGGCTTCTCCAGCAGTTATGTACGGATGTGAGAGTTGGACCATAAAGAAGGCTGAGCACCAGGGAATTGATGCTTTCAAATTGTGGTGCTGGAGAAGACTCTTAAGAGTCCCTTGGACTGCAAAGAGAATCAACCAGTCCATCCAAAAGGAGATTAGTCCTGAGTATCCATTGGGAGGACTGATGCTGAAGCTGAAACTCCAATACTTTGGCCACCTGATGTGAAGAGCTGACTCAGTGGAAAAGACCCTGATGCTGGGAAAGATTGAAGGCGGGAGGAGAAGGGGACGACGGAGGAGGAGACGGCTGGATGGCACCACCGACTCGATGAACGTGAGTTTGAGCAAACTCTGGGAGATGGTGATGGACAGGGGAGCTTGGGGTGCTACAGTCCATGGGGTCGCAGAGAGTCGGACACGACTTGGTGACTGAACAACAGCAAAGAGCTGAGCATATTCCAGAAGCATTTAAGAAGTAGGAGGGACAGAACCTCGGGCCAGACGTGGAGGATCGGAGGAGGGGAGACCCAGAGACGATCCCGAGATGTCTGCCTCAGCCCGTGAATCAATGCTGCTGCCCTTTCCTGAGTCAGAGGACTCGGGCGGAGCAGTGCGGGTGGGTCGGATGAGGGGCTGTGACTCACCCAGGAGGGGCTGTCAGCTGTCTGCTGGGTGAAAGCTCAAGAGACAGCTAAAGGCTTTGAAATCACCAGCTTATTAATTGTAAAGCCATGGGCGGGAATGAAATCCCTCCCGGCTGTGAGAGGGGAAGCAGGAGGATGGCGTGAGGAAGACCAAGAATAAGAGGAGAAGAAGGGGACCAGGAGGGACGTGAGGGAGCAGGCAGCAACCTGGGAGAGGGTGGAGGCTGCAGGAGCCTCAGGGAGCGTGTGTCCAGAGCTGGAAACAGAGGCTGCCTAGAAGTGGAGCGAGAAAAGGAGAGTCAGGCCAGCTCCCAGCACAGGCGGGGTCCTGGGAACCACCACCAGGAGGGGAGGGGCGCTCGCAGCGCCTCCACGTGGACTCTGCGTGACCAGCCAGCAACAGATTGCTGTTGTTCCGTCGCTAAGTCAGGTGTGACTCTTTGTGACCCATGGACTGCAGCACGCCAGGCCTCCCTGTCCATCACCAACTCCCGGAATTTACCCAGACTCGTGTGCATTGAGTCGGTGATGCCATCCAACCATCCCATTCTGTCCCGCCCCCTTCTCCTCTGCCCTCAGTCTTTGCCAGCATCAAGGTCTTATCCAATGAGTCAGCTCTTCGCATCACATGGCCAAAGTATTGGAGCTTCAGCTTCAGCATCAGTCTTTGCAATGAATATTCAGGACTGATTTCCTTTAGGATGGACTGGTTTGATCTCCTTGCAGTCCATGAGACTAGAGATTAGAAATGAAACAATCATGAGGTTATTGTGCTGATTAAAGTCGTGTGAAACTTGTCTCCCTGGAAAGCACAGGGAAAAGACACAGAAGATGGAGGCTACCTTGTTTCTCTTAACTGCTTTTTTCCATGAAGCAAATCCCAGCCACTCCCACACTGTGGTTTTGGGTGTTGCCCCAAGTGGCACACTCTCTTGCAAACCTGGTTCTCAGGTCTTCCCAGAAGTTCCAGGAGTTATGAGATATATGTTCAATAAATTCCTTTTCTACTCATGTCACCAAGGAATTGTTCCTTTGCTTACTAATAGAACTCTGACTGATACAAGTCCCTGATCTTGTCCTGGAAAATAACAATATTAAAATCTCCAGGCTCTTATTGGATAAGTTAAAAAATGATTTATTCATTAACTTTCCATCTTCATGTCAACCAAGAAAGGAAGCTGGGGCTTCCCTGGCAGTCCAGTGGTTAAGACTCCGTGCTTCCAGCGCTGGGCTGTAGTTTCGATCCCTCATCAGGAGACTAAGATCCAGAATTAAAAATAAATAAAAATAAAAAGTAATAAATAAATTTTAAAATAAAAAGCGTAATAAGAAAATTTTAATAAAATGATTATTAAAAATAAAATTAATGAATAAACAAATAAAATTTTTAAAACTTTAATTTTTTAAAAAATGAAGCCTGATCTTTCAGTGGGAGGAGCCCCCAAAATCCTGGACCATCTTTAATCTGCCCCATCAAGAAATAGGGAACTGCTGAAGGGCTTCTTTTTTCTTTTTTGGACTATGTGATTTCTTAAAAACATTTTTAATGTGGAAGAATACAAAAAAGGGCATTAGAAGCCACCCACAAGTCCACTACCTAGAAACGACACCATAACATCGTGAAGAATTCCCTTTCGATACCTTTGAAGCGCCACCTTCCCAGATTCTTCATATATTTCCTCACTTTTCCGCAGAAGGACTTTAAAGAGGAAAGAGACATTATTAAATTTGCGTGTCGGAACATTGCTTCGGCCTCAGCCCGGGAACAGTCTGGCAGGCAGACAAACCACACAGCTATTGCTATAACGGCGCCACAGCCTGCAAGTGCCCTGCTGCAGAAGGGGGTCGCTTTAGCTGTTCCAGGAGCCGCTCCACACTTAGGGTTTTGGACAGTTCGCAGCTTCCCACGTGGCTCAGTGGTAAAGAATCCACCTAAAATGCAGGAGAAGCAGGTTTGATCCCTGGGAAGATCCCCTGGAGGAGGAAATGGCAACCCACCGTAGCATTTTTACCTGGAGAATCCCACGGACAGAGGAGCCTGGTGGGCTACAGTCCCAGGGGGCCACAAAGAGTCAGATGTGACTGAGTGACTAAAGAACACTGGACAATTTAACTTTTAACAATCCTCCGTAAAAGGCTTTGCAGAGGCAACTAGCACAAGGCCAGTCCAGAAACAGGCTGGAGAAAGAGGCCCTTGAACGTATTTCTCACTCACGCTGCAGATCTACCCCAGATAGCCTGCAGTTCCGTTCTGTCTTATCTTCACATCAGATCTCAGTTTTTAAATGTGGCCTCTGTCCAGAACATCACGGCAGAGAGAAAACTCCAGCTCTTCAAGCTTCCGTAGAGGAGGGACCCAGAGCAGTTCCTCGTACGTTTCACTGGTCCAAGCACAGCTTGGGTCAGGGAGGTTGGAAACGGAGCCAAGAAGACTCAGGCCGGCCTGCGGGCCTCTGCGATCTGGTCTCTGTCGGTCCCAGATCTCAGCCCTTCCGCTTTGTGCCCACACATCCTTGGGCCACGTGGAAGCCTTGCTGTTGTTCAAACAACACAGACGGGCGCCCACGTCAGGACTGGCTGTCCCATCCGCTGACCCCCCCACCCCCGCCACAGCCTCGGGGCTCCAGCCCCACCCTTGCAGGTCACCTGACTGTCTTAATCTCTCTGTGGGTCTCTCTCTCTTACTGTTTGTCTCCGTCTGTCTCTCCCTAACCCCCCCCCCCCAACACACACACATACAGAGAGACAGAGATGGAAGCTTCGCAAGGGCAAGGTTTTCGCTTTGATCCCTGTTGTGCCTCTGATACTTAGAACGGCATCTGGTACATAAAAGTGCCAAAAATATCTTTGAAAGAGTCCGTAATGGATGAATGAACACTAGAAAGGGGATTAGCACGGGAGAAAGGCCTAAAATGTTCACTAAATTGTAACTATATACCTCTCACTACACAGCAGTGTCTGGCTAAATAAATACTCCTTAACTCATTTGATCGGTCTTCACTTGAAAACTCCAGACTGTAAAAGTGAACTTGCAGATGCAATGTATTTACCAGCCTTCGGGAGGACAGATAGTTTTCAGTTCAGTCGCCTGGACTTTTCGCAACCCCATGGACTGCAGCACGCCAGGCCTCCCTGTGCCTCACCAGCTCCCGGAGTTTACCCAAACTCATGTCCATCGAGTTGATGATGCCATCCAACCATCTCATCCTCTGTCATCCCCTTCTCCTCCTGCCCTCAATCTTTCCCAGTATCAGAGTCTTTTCAAATGAGTCAGCTCTTCGCATCAGATAGCCAGCGTACTGGAGTTTCAGCTTCAGCATCAGTCCTTCCAATGAACACCCAGGACTGATCTCCTTCAGGATAGACTGGTTGGATCCCCTTGTAGTTCAAGGGACTCTCAAGACACTTCTCCAAACCACAGTTCAAAAGCATCAATTATTCCACGCTCAGCTTTCTTTACAGTCCAACTCTCACATCCATACATGACTACTGGATAAACCATAGCTTTGACTAGATGGATCTTTGTCAACAAAGTCATGTCTCTGCTTTTTAATATGCTGTCTAGGTTGGCCACAGCTTTTCTTCCAAGGAGCAAGCGTCTTTTAATTTCATGGCTGCAGTCACCATCTGCAGTGGTTTTGGACCCCAAGTAGTCTTAGTTACCTGTTTGTTTTTTTAATTTTTAAAAACAGAACAATTTTGGGGGCCACACTGCACAGCTGGCTTGTGGGATCTTACCCGGGATCGAACCTGTGCCCCCTGCAGTGGGAGCACAGAGTCCTAACCTCTGGCCTGCCAGGGAAGTCCCCCAGGTTTCTAACTCAAGCTTAATTCTGGAGCAAGGGCCACCCTGTATAGTCACTCATAGTCACTTTCCTCGGTGAGGATACTTTCTTCTTTGAATGTGAAGAGGGAAGGCGAGTACTTATTTATAAGAAGAAGAAAAAGAGAAAAAGGAAGAGGAGAAAAGAGGGGAAGGGGAAAGGGAAGAGGAAGAGAGAGAAAGACAAAGAGGAAGAATCTCCTTGACATCAGGAGCCCACGTCTCCCGACAGGACAGCCCGTGATCTCCTTGCCGTCCCAGGGACTCGGAGAGCCCGGTGACTTTCACAGGACAGCCCCCTGGAAAGCCCTAAAGCTTTCAAGACTCCACAGTCACACAGACATTTCTAAAGCGCATGGGGTCTTCTCTGCCTGGTCCCAGCATCAGCTGTGAAATGGATGGCAGAGGTGGCTTCTTGCTGAGAGGCTCTACTCTGCCACGTTGACCTATCCACGGTTCACCGAGGCACAGGACCCGTCGGACTTGACCGCTGAGCTTCAGGAATATTTCTTGAGAGTCAGTGGAACCAGCATAATTTTTGTATCTGAAGTTCTTCAGATTTTGCAAGTATAGGAAGAGTTCCTCCCTATCCCCCACAACCTCTCATCTCCAAGAGCTGTGGATGCAAAGTGAAGTCTCTGCTTCTGTGGTTCAGGCATCACCACCATTTCACAAACACAGAGAGGGGACTACGGCACTTCGGTTCAGTTCAGTCGCTCAGTCGTGTCCGACTCTTTGCGACCCCATGAATCGCAGCACGCCAGGCCTCCCTGTCCATCACCAACTCCCGGAGTTCACTCAGACTCACGCCCATCGAATCGGTGATGCCATCCAGCCATCTCACCCTCTGTCGTCCCCTTCTCCTCCTGCCCCCAATCCCTCCCAGCATCAGGGTCTTTTCCAAGGAGTCAACTCTTCACATGAGGTGGCCAAAGTGTTGGAGTTTCAGCCTCAGCATCAGTCCTTCCAATGAACACTCAGGGTTGGTCTCCTTTAGGAAGGACTGGTTGGATCTCCTTGCAGTCCAAGGAACTCTCAAGAGTCTTCTCCAACACCACAGTTCAAAAGTGTCAGTTCTTCACTTAGAAGGTCCTGTTTCCAGAGTAAAAGATCAAAGAGGTCAGAGGAACAAGTGGTCACTGAACGAGAAATATTTTTAGGAGGCTTAACTCACAGAAGTAACAGATGTCTTCTCCTTCCTACTCTTCCTACTCTGCCCTCCATCTCTACAAAGCAGACCCACTGCTGTCTTAATGAACGTCATCCAAGGATAATGTGGTCACGCCGAGGTCTACAATGATATCCTTGTACAGACAGCAGAAGCTGGCCCGAGAGGTCAACGGGCACCCAACTTTTTGTGGAATGGAAGTCAGGCGCGGTGCCCCACGCTCCTTCTCTGCTGAGCTTTCCTGGGACTCCAGACAAACAGCACCACGTGCAGAAGCAGTGGCCCTTCTCCTTGATGGTCTGGTCAGTGAAATAATCTGACTGGCAGAGAGGCAGCCCACCATCCACCCTAAACCGAGCAAGCAAACCAAAAAAGCTCGGGCTGTTCTTTGAGGCCTTGGAGAAACAGATTCACCCACGACGTCTTCGTGTATTCCAGGAATTTCTTACAAACTAGGCCACTAATTTGTTACTGTTTTGCTGTATCGTGATGGAAAATAAAACTGTCCTTTTATTTTATTGAAGTATAGTCCATGGGGCCAAAAAGAGTCAGACACGACTGAGCGACTAACAGCTTCACTTTCCTGGCTGATTTACAGTGTGGTGTTGGTTTCTGCTTACATCAGAGTGATTCGGTTATAATACACGCATACTCCCTTTCACATTCTCTTCCGTTATGGCTTGTCACGGACACTGAGTACACTTCCTGTTTCATACGGCAGGACCTTGATGCTCACCCGTCTTGCATAAAATAGCTTGCATCCGCTCCTGCTAAACCCCAGTCTGTCCCTCCCACTTCCCCTGCCGCCCTGGCTCCACAAGTCAGTTCTGTGTTGCTGCTGCTGCTAAGTCGAGTCTGTCGTGTCTGACTCTGTGTGACCCCATAGACGGCAACCCACCAGGCTCCCCCGTCCCTGGGATTCTCCAGGCAAGAACACTGGAGAGGGTTGCCATTTCCTTCTCCAATGCATGAAAGTGGAAAGTGAAAGTGAAGTTGCTCAGTCGTGTCCAACTCCCAGTGACCCCATGGGCGCAGCCCACCAGGCTCCTCCGTCCATGGGATTTTCCAGGCAAGAGTACTGGAGTGGGGTGCCGTCGCCTTCTCCACTATTCTGTGTCAGAGGACGCTATTCCGACGATCAGCCTTTTCTTGCTAGGTTGCGTGCTCGGTCCCTCAGACCCTGTGAGTGCCTATCAGGCTCCTCTGTCTATGGAATCTCCCAGGCAAGAATACTGGAGTGGGTTGCCGTTTCCTCCTCCAGGGGAGCTTCCCGATCCAGGGATCTGACCCGTGTTTCCTGTGTCCCCTGCATTACAGGCAGATTCTTTACTCCTGAGCCACAGGGGAAGTTTTCAAAACTGATCCAAGCGGAGCATCCATAATCTGATAAAGGACGACCGTGATAACCCATAGCAGGCACACGTTAAATGCTCGATAAATATCAGCCGCTGTGGTTTGCACATGTAAATTCCCAGCTGTGTGCAGTCAAAACTGGTAGCGTCCTTCCTTAGGGCTTCGTCTGGTGGCGGTCACTCATCATTCAAAATTCCAACTCAAGAAACTCACTGAAGGCGTTGCTCCCCTGACAGCCTGTCTCCCCGCTGGAGCGTGTGACCGGCACCACACTGCCAGGACCTGTGTCTTTGTCTGTCCCCAGCTCCCTCTACTCGATGAAAGACTCCTTAAAAGTAGAGCTTTCCTCCCATTTTGTGCCTTGGCACCCACTTCTGGTCTTGGGTCACATACAGACTGAAAGTGAGGGGATAGAAAAAAGATCCCCCATGCAAATGGAGATCAACAAAAATAAATCCAATTCGGCTTTTATAACTTTTAGAAGACATTTTAAATGTCTTACTTCCTTATTTAAACAAATAGGAAACTCAGGGGCTTTGACCTTTTAATTAATTTTTACTGCGTTTAGCTGGTTTACAATGTTGGGCTAGTTTCTGCGGTACAGCAAGCTGAATCAGCTATCTGGATACAGATATCTCCTCCTTTTTGGATTTCCTTCCCATTTAGGAGGAGGGCTCCCGGTGCTACAGAGTAGGTTTCCATTAGTTACCTATTTTATAGATGGTAATGAATATACGGGGGCCTCCCCCTTGGCACAGCGGTGAAGAACCTGCCTGCCAGTGCAGGAGACGCAGACAACATGGGTTCATTCCCCGAGTCGGGAAGATCCCCTGGGGAAGGAAATGGAGCCCACTCCAGTGGTCTTGCGTGGAGAGTCCTCGTGGACAGAGGAGCCTGGCGGGCTTCAGTCCACGGGGTCGCAAAGAGTCGGACACGACTGAGGGGCTAAGCGCAGCGAACATGCGTCCATCCCCGTCTCCCAGTTCAGCCCACCCCCTGCTTGCCCTGTGGTTTTGATTTTGAAAGCTGGTGCTCTTTGGTTTTCACCTGAGGAGTTGTTGGAGAGGACTCAATGGCGATGTTCCGGAGAGGAAGCACCGGACAGCCGGCTGGGCTGACTCTTCGTCACACGACCGGAGGTGCCCGTCTGCCAGCCACCAGCCTTCTCACTATGCCTGACACCAGGCAGCTGCAGGGACCGGGCAGCCCCTTGGGCACTGCTGTCCGAGGCAGGCAGCCCTTGGCCCTCCTGTGCACAGGCGTGCACACACGCACACCCACACGCGGCACGGCCTGCACAGGATATAACCTTCTGTCAGCACCCTCGCCATTCATCAGCAAGCGCACCTCATCTTTTTAAACCAGTCACCAAAGTGACAGCTGACTCCCTGCCTTTCCAAAACCTTAGCCCCAGGAAACAGCAGATGATCCGACTGAATGCTCTACGTTTGGCCGTTTTTCAGCTGAACTGAAGACCCTGAATGATAGCTAACTATGTCTCATATAAAAAGAATACTATACGATCCGTGTAACAGATCCTATTTTAATACTGATGTTTATTATGAAATCAATGATACATTATTACATTGCAGGAATGAGAGGCCAACCGTGTACTGAATTGACTTAGACATAGTAATAGATTCCTTCATGTATTAATATGAAAAAAAGAATACTATAAAAATGTAGGGCTTCCCAGGTGGCTCAGTGGTAAAGAATCTGTCTGCTAATGCAAGAATCACAGGAGACACAGGTTTGATCCCTGGGTCAGGAAGATCCCCTGGAGGAGTAAATGGCAATCCACTCCAGTATTCTTGCCAGGATAATCCCATGGACAGAGGAGCCGGGTGGGCTGCTGTCCATGGGGTTGCAAAGAGTCAGATGTAACTTAGCATCTAAACAACATAATACCAATTAAATTTGGAAAACATCTTTGTTTAAGAAAGACAGGAAACTGACACAGATGATGAGTTCCTGGAACACTTAACTTTATAAAATTAATAATTTTTTTTATTTTTAAATGACTGATCCTATAACTAGGTCATTCGGCAAATATTTCATGAGCCCCTACTGTGTGGTCAGGCATCATTCCAGAAGCCGGGAGAAGACGATGCTGTCATGGGCCTTACCTTCTGGATGGACAAGACAGACAGCAAATAAGTAAACAGATAGACAAAGAAGATAACTTCAGGTTGCGATAACTGCTTTGAAGGAAATACACAGGCTAATGCGGTAAGAATCCCTGCGGGTAGAAGGCACTGGGCTTACAGACCTGGGTCAAGAAGACCTCAAGATCTGTACTATGTTCACGGATTGGGGAAACAGGAGAGGAGGGTGAGCAGCCCAGCACACGACAGAAGCAGTGACGCCTGTTCTTCAGTTCAGTTGCTCAGTCGTGTCCGACTCTTTGCGACCCCGTGAATCGCAGCACGCCAGGCCTCCCTGTCCATCACCAACTCCCAGAGTTCACTCAGACTCACGCCCATCGAGTCAGTGATGCCACTCAGCCATCTCACCCTCTGTCGTCCCCTTCTCCTCCTGCCCCCAATCCCTCCCAGCATCAGGGTCTTTTCCAATGAGTCGACTCTTGGCATGAGATGGCCAAGGTTTGGGAGTTTCAGCCTCAGCATCAGTCCTTCGAATGAGCAAGTTCTTGGTGTGCGCCAAATCTCTTTTCAAAAAGCACTTCTCCCACCTCTGCCTGGGAGTTGCTGAAGCAGCATTCTTTCCAGAGCTCGGGAGAAAGTGATCCCATCAGGAATGCCGCTGGGAGGGCATGTGGATTTGCCGTGAATGTCAGAAGCAGGCAGGGCATTCCAGAGAGCGAGGTCAGACCGTGGTCAACTGTAGATAGAGGCTGACTTAAAGCACCAAGTGTGGGGAGAGATCCCGGGGAGAGAGCAAAAAAGAGAGGAACCGACAGCCTAGGAAACCGCCACTGTCCATATTTTAAGATACATTTTGTTGACTCAATGTCGTCAATCACCTCCGCAGCCCAACTTCCACAGGAAGTTAGACTCCCACCAAAGGATGCTTCCAGCCTCAGAGGAATCGAGAAACATCTAAATCACGCCCACTCCACGTGTGCAGCTGTAACAACTCACAGTTGTGTTTTTGGAGAACACACCAGCTTTTTGTTCCCTACACGTATTTGCAAGCAATAAGGAAAATAGGTGATCTGTGGGTAATTAATAGGCACCAAAACAAGCCTGGGCAGTTAGTTTCAGCTGATGAGCGTCGGGCAGTTCGTGTTTCCATTTATAACGGAGGCCCTCACCCATCAGCAATGTGTGACTTAGAGCTGCCACAGCCGGCTAAACGCACAAGCCAGCTTCCCTTCCGATAGTGTAACTAAAATTAAAGGAGCAGTCCAGACATCAAACCAGGACACTGCATTCCAGTTCTCTGGCGCCTGGCCTGTTTTCCATCACAGGTTACCTGGTCTCATGGCTTCAGCCACTTCCTCTCTGCCGTTGATCCGGTTCTCGAGCTCTCTCTCCCTCCCTCCCCCAACCCTGTCTCTCTCTTTCTGTCTTTCTCTCTCAGTCCCATAAATCTACTCCGTGCCCGGGACACAGGTATCAGTTCCCGCTGAGACGTTCTCTCTTTGATGTCACCCGCATCTTTGGTTCAAAGGAACCAAAGGCTCTGGTTCCCAATGCAATTTCTCCTCCTGTATCAGCTGTGATTGGTATCACATTTCATCCTAACACAGAAACCTGCAGATCCTAGGCTGAGCCAAAGCTGGGATCGCACAGCCAGGCTTATCTGAAGCTTATCTGAAGATCCTGTCCCAGCATATCTAGCGGACCAGCGGTGCATTAGGAGAAGTTAGCTAGAGAATAAAAGACCAGAATGAAACGAACAGGCCAGAGATGGCAGCCCAGGATCTGCTCAGATACTGATCCCTCGACGCGGCCCCGTGGATTCGCCTCTGAGCTTGTGTGTTGAAGCTGAACGAATTGCTATTATGACACAAAGCTTTGTAGCCCAGAGCGTGGCCCAGAATAGACGTGAAGACCTTGAGAAGAAGAGACGTGAGAATACAGGAGACTGCATTCCCAAGAAAAGGTGAACTGAAAAGGGGCCGTTTACAGAAATATCAAATGGAATAACAAGAATATCTGCAAAGCAAGAGCAAGCTGAAATTTTCACAAATTGGAAGCATCCGAGATTGACAGAGGCGGAAAGGAAGCAAGCTGGTCAGACGCACCAGCAGAGCTAGACTGGCGGCAGTCTGGTTGTGGAAAATCAGCTCAGGAGGAACTAACCTGAGGCTGCCAGGAGAGCCAGGAACAGCCCCCCCGCCGAGCCCCCAGCCCCCTGCCCGCTCTTCAAGAGCAGGTTCACAGGCAGATTCACGGCGCTGCTCTCTCCTGTTCTCCCAACACCAGAACAATTCCGTGCCGAAGGTCCCTGCAGACCAGCCGGGTGAAAGGATGTCATCAGTGAGGCCAGCCTCTTCCCGCCCACAGGGCCTTACAGCAGTGGCTTATCTAAGCACCGAGCATTTGGCGGGTGGAGGACTGTGTTTTATCAGGAGATCTTGGCCACACGTTTCTGCAGCTGGCAGATCCGACCAGTGAGGGGAATGGAAACCCGTGGAAACTGCCGCTTGATGGTTACCGTCATCCACACGGTCGTGCCCAAGCAGCCTGGGGGCCCAGACCATTGTGACACCGAGAAAGTAGAAGAACTATTCCCTGTTTGGGGTCAGCAGGATCTCTCACTCTGGGATGGATCCAGACACATCCACCCAAACTGCAGTCTCGCCCCGCGCTGGTCGCCAGAGGCTCCCGACGTTTGCACCCGGGCACGCAAAGTCGCTCCCGTCGAGGCCAGCTCTTTGTGACCCCACGGGCTCCTCTGTGGCCTCCACTCCTCCACCGCAGCCCGCCAGGCTCCTCTGTCCACGGGATCCTCCAGGCAAGAATGATGGAGTGGGTAGCCATGCCCTCCTCCAAGGGAGCTCCCAACCCAGGGACTGGACCCAGGTCTCCCACTGCCATCCGAGCCACTGGGAAGCCCTCTCCAATGGGCACACCAGACACTTCAGTGGGACGCAGTGTCTCAGCTTTAGACTTGAGGAACCGTGCAACCAGAAGCAAAATAGGAACCAGAGTTCAAATTGCCAACATCTATTAGATCACAGAAAGCAAGAGAGTTGCAGGAAAATACCTACTTCTGCTTCATCGACTACACTAAAGCCTTTGACCGTGTGGATCACAACAAACTGTGGCAACTTCTTAAAGAAATGGGAATACCAGACCACCTGACCTACCTCCTGCAAAACCTGTATGCAGATCAAGAAGCAACAGTTAGAACTGGACACTGAACAACCGACTGATTCAAAATTGGAAAGGAGTACGTCAAGGGTGTATATTGTCACCGTGCTTATTTAACTTCTATGCAGAGTACATCAGGAGAAATGCTGGGCTGGAGGAAGCAACAAACTGGAATCAAGATTGCCGGGAGAAATATCAATAACCTCAGATATGCAGATGACACCACCCTTATGGCAGAAAGCAAAGAAGAGCCTCGATTTTCTCCTCGCTAAAGAGACTCTTGATGAAAGTGAAAAAGTTGGCTTAAAACTCAGCGTTCAAAAAATGAAAATCATGGCATTCATGGCAAATAGATGGGGAAACAGGAGAAACAGTGACAGAATTTGGGGGGGGGGCTCCAAAATCACTGCAGATGGTGACTGCAGCAATGAAATTAAAAGACTCTTGCTCCTTGGAAGAAAAGCTATAACCAACCTAGAAAGCATGTTGAAAAGCAGTGACATTACTTTGCCAACAAAGGTCCATCTAGTCAAAGCTATGGTTTTTCCATTAGTCTTGTATGGATGAGAGACTTGGACCATAAAGAAGGCTAAGTGCTGACGCTTCTGTACTGTGGTGTTGGAGAAGACTCTTCAGCATCCCTTAGACTGCAAGGAGATCCAACCAGTCCATCCTGAAAGAAATCAGTCCTGAATATTCACTAGAAGGACTGATACTGAAGCCGAAGCTTCAGTACTTTGGCCACCTGATGCAAAGAGCTGACTCACTAAAAAAGACCCTGATGTTGGGAAAGATTGAAGGCAGAAGAAGAAGGGGATGACAGAGGATGAGATGGTCGGATGGCAGCTCCAGGAGATGGTGAAGGACAGGGAAGCCTGGCGTGCTGCAGTCTGTGAGGTCAGGAGGAGCAACTGAACAACAACAAAAGGAAATAATTGTTTCGTCCAGCTCTTCTTCAGCCTGAGTGCACACAACAGTGAGGACTGACCCCAGTTTGAGGAAAAGACCACTAGGCTCACAAAGTCAGTTTTGGTTTTGTAACCGACAAAACTGGTTACAAGGGGGTGTGCACACCAGACAGGGCGTCTCAGGAAGAGGCTGTGTGGGGAGGAGGTTTTGTAGGACGTGGGTCTGTGCTGATTTATTCTAAGGCGGGGAGGGCAGGGGCAACTGGAATCAGCCAGAGTTGGAGATGGTCCTGAAGTGGGCTGGTCTAACCATCGGGTGTCCCAGGGATCTTTGTCCGGGGGCGAGACGAACAGAGCAAGCCTGGGGAGCAAAGCTGGTGACAAGGAGGCATGGGTCAGTCCCGGCCATTGTGCGCTGTGCTGTGACTGCGTGTCTATGACTGTCGGGAACCCCAGAGCTGTCTTATCAGGGCTGACTTGTATTTTCTCAAGCCCCCAAGAAGTTAGTGGCTGTTCTGGGGGGAAAAGAAAGGCGATCTAAATAAGCCTGGAGAATAAGCCTGTGACGCAGTGTCAGATAAACACAATACTGGGCTTCCAGGAGCTTTTTACACACTCAAGTCTCCCAGGACACCCCGCATTGGGGTCATCACAGCCACCTGATTCTGTCCCAGCAGAAGCTGGAGCCGCTGGGGCTTCTCCACCCCCTGCGCTCCTCTCCACTCTGACCGCTCTTCCTCTCCACTCTGCGCCCACCGCTCTCTGGTCCCACATCCCGGCCTCCTCGCGTTCCACAAGCACTTCTGTTCCTTCTTCCCAGAATGCTTTTCCCCTCGTGGTTGCAGAAAACCATCCCCTCCCCTCCTTCAGACCTTTTGCAAATGGAACCTTCCAGGAGGGCCTCTCTGTTTTCGCTCCATGAGACCCACCTCCCCTGACTCTTCCAAATGCCCTGGTCATTGCTCAGTTTTTCTTCTGAGCACTCATTACATCTAAGTTACTCTCCACCTTATTTATTTATTTTTTTCATTATGGTCTTTCTGCCTATGTGGGCTTATGCTCTTTTAAATTATTTTTAAGTTTAATTTTAGTTTTTATTTTTTTTAGTTTTTTAACATTCCAATTTTATTTTTATTTATTTATTTTTTAATTTTTTTCCATCTCAGGTGTACATGAGTTCCCAATCTTGAACTCCCCCCCCACCTCCCACCCCATATCAACTCTCTGGATCATCCCCGTGCACCAGTGGAGTATACCTGATTTGGGCTTCCCTGGTGGCTCAGAGGTTAAAGCGTCTGCCTGCAGTGCGGGAGACCTGGGTTCGATCCCTGGGTCGGGAAGATCCCCCGGAGAAGGAAATGGCAACTCACTCCAGTGTTCTTGCCTGGAGAATCCCATGGGTGGTGGAGCCTGGTGGGCTGCAGTCCACGGGGTCGCAGAGTCGGACATGACTGCGCGACTCCACTTTCCCTTGAATGCTCGATTTACAGTGTTGTATTCGCTTCAGGTGTGCAGTAGAGTGATTCAGTTCTGCAAGAACATACATCTGCCCCTCCCATATTCTTTTCCCATATAGGTCATCACAGAATATTGAGTGGAGTTTCCCGTGCTACACACTAGATCTTTGAAAGAGAAAGTCGCTCAGCTGTGTCCAACTCTTTGTGACCCCATGGACTATACAGTCCGTGGCATTCTCCAGGCCAGAACACTGGAGTGGGTAGCCTTTCCCTTCTCCAAGGGATCTTCCCAACCCAGGGATCGAACCCAAGTCTCCCGCGTTGCAGGCGGGTTCTTTATCAGCTGAGCCACAGGGAGGCCCGCAGTGGGTCTTGGCCGATCGTCTGTTTCCGTGTAGCAGTGTGTGTCTGTTAATCTCAGGCTCCTGTCTCATCCCTCCCCGCTTCCTCTCCTTTGGTCACCGTAAGTTGTTTTCTATGTCTGTGAGTCAGTTTCTGCTCTGTGAATAAGATCACTGGATCACTTTTAAAGATTCCACACCTAAGTGATGCCCCACGACCGCTGCCTTTCTCTGCCTGGCTTGTTTCACTTAGTATGATGACCTCTAGACCCATCCAGGGTGCTGCAAAGGGCATCATTCCACCCTTCTTGTGGCTGAGTAGTATCCCCTGTATATATGGACCACATCATTATCAATTCATCTGTTGATGGACATTTAGTTTGCTTCCACGTCTTGGAGAAGGAAATGGCAACCCACTCCAGTATTCTTGCCTGGAGAATCCCATGGACAGAGAAGCCTGGNTCTTGTGGCTGAGTAGTATCCCCTGTATATATGGACCACATCATTATCAATTCATCTGTTGATGGACATTTAGTTTGCTTCCACGTCTTGGAGAAGGAAATGGCAACCCACTCCAGTATTCTTGCCTGGAGAATCCCATGGACAGAGAAGCCTGGTGGGCTACAGTCCATGGGGTTGCAAAGAGTCGGACACGAGTGAGTGACTTCACTTACTTACTTGCCATGTCTTGGCTACTATAAATAGTTCTGCAATGAACACTGGGGTACGTGCATCTTTTCAAAGCATAGTTTTCTCCAAATATACACCCAGGAGTGAGATTGCTGGGTCATATGGTAGTCTTATTTTTAGTTTTTTAAGGAACTTCCATACCGTTTGCATAGTGGCTGTACCAATTTACATTCCCACCAACAGTGTAGGAGGGCTCCTTTTCCCTACACCCTCTCCAGCATTTATGGTTTGTGAACTTTTTAATGATGGTCTTTCTGACCGGTGTGAGGTAATACTTCATTGTAGTTTCAATTAGCATTTCTCTGATATTAATGGTTAGCAACATGGAGCGTC
The DNA here is from genome assembly GCA_006410615.1 of Neotragus moschatus. NCBI lineage: Eukaryota > Metazoa > Chordata > Mammalia > Artiodactyla > Bovidae > Neotragus > Neotragus moschatus. Next base: position 7,228 of record SJYA01005530.1, on the reverse strand, counting down.
TTTTCACATTCCTGTTGGCCACCTGTAAGTCTTTCTTGGAGAAATGTCTGTTTAGATCTTCAGTCAGGGATTTTTAAACACTTTGCCGCTTGGGGCGTCCCCAGGGCTGGAACTGTGGCCGGGGAGTCAGAGGCAGGCACGCGATACAGATTTGTCAAGTGAGTGACTAGGCAAACGCCTCCCAACAGACGGAGTAGGGAGTGAAGCCCACATTTTCGACGCACACCCTGTGAAGAGGTTTGGGAAGAACCTCGGGAACTGTTCCTCCAAAGCTTTAGAATCAAGCCTCCAGATCTCGCTCAAGTCAGTGTTTTCTTCAAAATCCAGCCACCAGCCTGGAGTGGAATACTTCAGGCCACTAGATGACGCCATTCACCAGGCATTGTTGGACTCTGTCATCCTGGAGTCGGAAGACTTCGGAAATCACCTTCTTCTTGGAGAGGATAAATTCTGAGGAACGGTGACCTCTCCCTAGGCCATCTCTCTAGGCCAAGCAGAAGTTCAGAGTCCCACCACACCACTTATCAACTAGCCACCCCACCACGGAGCGCAGAGTAACCCTGTGATGGGAGCAAAAGATGTTTTTAGTGCAGTCAACCCCGGGTACCTCCAGGAGTTGGTTCCAGGAAACTTCCCCATATCAAAATTGAATTCCTTAGGGACTTCACTGGTGGCCCAGTGGGTGAGACTCCGCACTTCCCCCGCTGAGGGCACAGATTCCATCCCTGGTTGAGGAACTAAGAGCCCACATTCTGTGCAAGGCAGGAAAAAAAAATCGAATCTCTTATATAAAGCAGCGTGGTATTCGCGCACAACCTAGGCACAGCCCCCACATACTGTAAATCATCTCCGCAACACCTGCAATACCTAATATGATGCAATGTTCGCGTCAAACATGCTCAGTCACGTCTGACTCTTTGCGACCCGGTGGACCAAGCCCACGAGGCTCCTCCGTCCGTGGGGTTTTCCAGGCGAGAATGCTGGAGTGGGTTACCATTTCCTTCTCCAGGGGACCTTCCTGACCCAGGGATGGAACCCGCATCTCCTGTACTGCCGGCGAATACTTTACCGTCTGCGCCCCCGGGGAAGCTTGATAAGGTGTTAGTGCTATGTAAATATATTTACTGGCATGGTGGATTCCAAGTTTGCCTTTTAGAACTGGAATTCACTTATTTATTTTGAGATTTTTGATCAAAGTATGGTTGAATTCATGAATGCGGAATCCACAGATACGGAGGGCCAGCTGTCCTTCGAGTGATAACCCAGCGAAGGTAAGCAAAGCCGTGGGCCTTTTAGAAAAAGCGGCAGAACCCCGCGCCTCCCCTTTGAACCTGACCTCTGGCCTTCCGGGCACAGGCATGCCTTTCTCTCTCTTCCCTGCCTCTCTAGAGAACGGCTGAGAGGTCTGGATTCCAACTCTGGTTCCGGCCTCAAGTCGTGACCGCGTGAGAGGCACGGTGAAATGAAGCGAACAAGTCTGATGGAGTGAATGTCTCCAGCACAACCTGCCCCCGGACTCCGAGAGGTGGATCCAGCAACTCTCCACCTGCACGATGCAGGTAAACCCCTGGACAGGAGGGATGTCATACACATTTACTGAGATGCTTCGAGCCAAGTTTTCTATAAAGCTTTGTTTTCCATTTGCAGATATCACCTGTACCTATACGCTAACACTTAAGTCTGGGTGACTGGCTGATCTGATGAACCCAAGTCTGTAATCCCGGCTGATCTTCAGAGGTCCCAGTGAACAGAATCTCCGTGATGGAACCTCCCTGCATCGTCTTGAATGATAGACCATTACTTCAAGGCTTTGCAAACACAGGGATAGAAAGCTACTGATTTCATGAATGTCAGTTGATCAGCAACTGTTTATGGAGAAGCTGTGATGTGCTTTGGTGTTTTAGGAAGATTGTTCTGGAAGCCAAAATATGGCAGATCAGGGAGGGCGGTGAAGACAAAGATACCCCTCCCTCAGTGATGTATAATTGTTTCCTTCCCTCGACAGGAAATCTACACACCAAGGATGATGAGATAGGTTGTTAGATTTTGCCCCTTGTTGTCCCTTTATTGTGACCAATAAAACCAGAAATAATGGTTCCATTTGGGGAACAAAAGCACATCCCAGTGTCTGCTCACTCACTGTAGCCATGCTTTCACACACAGATGGGGCCCACGTTGAGTAACACAAAAGTGCAGTTTTGCCCTGACTGGGGACTCCCTGATGGGCAAGCCCATGGGACTATCTCCTTGCCCAGAAGTCACCCTATATTCCAGCGCATCCCCCTATTGAGAGCTGTGGGACTGACTTCCTGAGCTCCGTCCACACTGCGAGCTGTCCCCTGCCCTTTCCTCGCCCCCCTCAAGGCTTACCTGCTCTCAGGGCTCCTCCTCTCCTCTCTAACCACAGACTACCTCATACATTTATCCATCGCGGGTCTATTCTTCCCAGCTCTCATTCAGAGTGTCGAAACACATCAACCAGAAGAGAAAAGGGAGACCGTTTCCCGTGACATGATTTTATAAAAATAGAATGGATTTTATAAAAAGCAGCAGCAGCCAGCAGTGGTATTTACTCACCTAGTAATCACTCTAATTATAGACAGTTGGGTGTCACAGGCAACCATATTGGGTGTCCAGAGGGTTGCGTCAGACAGGATGTCTCATTTCCAGCTTCCTCTGTTAATGCCCTGCGCACGCCCTGGTCAGCATCTTTCAATTACAACCTGATTGTTACACAAATAGGAAGTCTTCCCATTTGCTGAATTGTGGCCTGCAATTTTATCTTACCAAGGGTGTTAGATTTTCAGACCCTGGCTTGGTCCTCCCAATCTTCTGCTGATGTATGTTTCCCTAGAGAGAATGGATGTTTTGTCTGGGAAAAGATGGACCAAAGGAGTTCTAATTGGAGAAAAAAAGAGAAAAGGTCAGACTCTTGTTCCCATTTCAGTAAACTGTGTGTTCTCTCCCTCTCTCTCCTCCAATAGTCCTTTGCATCTGTTACTTGGCCTTGAAAACTCTGTTCCAAGAATATGGAAGGATTAACATGCCATAAGTGAGGACTTCCCTGGTGGTCTTGTGGTTAAGACGTGACCTTTCAATGCAAAAGACACAGGTTCCATCCCTGGTCAAGGAGCTAAGACCCCACACACCTCAAGGCCAAAAAGCCAAAACGTAAAGCAGAAACAATATGTAACAAATTCAGTAAAGACTTTAAAATGGTCCACATCAAAAGATAATTCTTTAAAAAAAAAAAAAAAAAGATGCCGTAAGTCTTCTAAATCAAGAGTTTCCCCTCACATAGAAACTGCACAAGGACTAGAACTTGAAGAAGAAGAAAAAAACAGCCTGACAGTAAATGAATTCAGCACCTCTGAATTTATTTATAATCCTTCCCTTGGCTTTTTATCCAAATGGGTTTCTGGGATTTTTTTTTTTTTTAATTTGAGGGTGGAACCTCTCAAAGTGGCACCTTCTGTCTCTCACAGAAGTCACAGACTGGGTGTCCACAGACCACATCCAGCCAGCGGATGCATTTAGTGTGGCTCACAGAGTGTTTTTCAAAAAGAATTCATTGCCAGCATTTAAAATTTTTACATAAAAATATGTATCTATATAAAACAAACATTTCTATACACCTTGACGTAAGACACAGATCTCTGTAGTGTCTTGGGAAAAGTAAAACCAGACGAGGCCGCCCTGGGATGTTTATTCCCACGTGGTAACTGGTGGGTGGTGACTCGGCAGGAAACAGATAAGGCAGACCATCTGCAGGAAAACGAGGAGCCGGGAAGGTGAGCAGTTTTCTTCTGTGTCCGCATCTCTAGATTGGAGCCTTGATTCTGATGAGCATCCAGTCTACCTCCCCAACGAGTGTGAAGCTGAATGCATCTTCCTAAACACCTGCCAGACATCTGGTTTCTGAAGGCAGCAGGGTGGGCCTCCTGACCACGGTGGCGGTTGGTGGTTTAGTCACTAAGTGGTGTCCTACTCCTGCGACCCCATGGGCTGTAGCCCACCAGGCTCCTCTGCCCATGGGATTCTCCAGGCAGGAATACTGGAGTGGACTGCTACAGAATTGGCTTTAAATCTTCCCTCTTCTTCCCAACTACCCCCACCTCCCCATCAGCCATTGGGTCCTGAGGCTTCAGTTCAGTTCAGTTCACTTCAGTCACTCAGTCGTGTCCGACTCTTTGCGACCCCATGAATCGCAGCACGCCAGGCCTCCCTGTCCATCACCAACTCCCGGAGTTCACTCAGACTCACGTCCATCGAGTCAATGATGACATCCAGCCATCTCCTCCTCAGTGGTCCCCTTCTCCTCCTGCCCCTAATCCCTCCCAGCATCAGAGTCTTTTCCAGTGAGTCAACTCTTCGAATGAGGTGGCCAAAGTACTGGAGCTTCAGCTTTAGCATCATTCTTTCCAAAGAAATCCCTGAGGCTTAGGCTCTCAAAAGTCCCCTGAACAATGAGACAGCACCTAAAATGTAGCTACTGTGAATTGAGATATGCAGGAAGTAAAAAGGACACACAGGAGTTTTAAAAAAGGTTGCTAGTTTATTTTTAATATTTATAAATTTATATATTTGGCTGCGCTGGATCTTAGTTGGGATCTAGTTCCCCGACCAGGGAACAAACCTGGGCACCCTGCCCTGGGATCTCAGAGTCTTAGCCGCCAGACCACCTGGGAGGTCCCAGAAACATGGGATTTTAAATACTTCTGCTGAAAAACAACGACAATCTAAACTGATCAATAATTTAACTGACTGATCAATAATTTTACGTGGGTTACTTACTAAAATGATCTTTTTGACATACTGGGTTAAATTTAATAACATTTAAAGGGTTAAATATTATTAAAACTAACTTGCCTATTTTTCTTTACCCTTTTTAACAAGGTGGGGTTTCAAAAAATTTAAATGGCATATGTCTCAAAAATTTTAAATTACATTTGGGGTTCACACCCGTGGCTCTCATTTCTTTCTGTTGGATAGCACTGCTTCAAAATAGCCCTTAGTGTGACGTGATGAGGGGCTAATTATATCTACAATGGCAGTCATATTACAATACATAAATGTATGAAATCAACACGTTGTAAACCTTACAATATGTCGTAAACCTTAAATTTACACAATGTTTTATGTCAAATATATTACAGGATAAAACACCTCTTGGGTTTGTCCAAACCTTGCCACCATCCTAGAGCCAACCTTCTCACTTCTTTCACTCCTAAAATTTCACCTTAGTCTAGGCTTTCCCCCCTTCTAATCTACTCTGCACACCCCGGCCCAGTTTATCTGCCTAAAACACTGCTTTTATCATGAAACACTCCTGCTCAAAAACTAACACCAGCTCCCATCTCTACTCCATCAAGTCCAAATTCTTGGCAATAATAAGACTTTGAAAACTTCCTGGGCACATTATGTGATTCTCCCAACAACCTCACACCTAGTATGCCATACTTTTTGATTTCTAAATAAAACAAAAAGGGCTGCAGTATTTGCCTGAGCTGGGAGGTGAGCCGGAAATCAGCTCTGAGGTAAGAGGTTACAAGGATGATTCAGTTAAACCATCCAAGCAGCAGCTGCCTCCCTTACAGCAATTTACACAACACCTCACATTCAACTAAAGAGCCACCAACATCTGGCCATCTATGAGCTGAGCTATTTTTACATCAGCTGAGAGAAAGAATAATAGCACTGAAAGAAGAAACTTATATTTGCATTTCAGAAAAACAAAACCAAAAGTCAACCAGAAAAGCTTAAGAGAAGAAGCCCACTTTGTTCAGTTTCAAAAACTATATATATATAGCTTTGTCACAGAATAGAAAAATTGAACTATGCCAGTTTGAATGCTGTGGCAAGACAACAATAAAATACCATTTCATATCAAAACTGGAAAAGCCTGAATTAAAAATGGATCAGTAATTATATCAAGCTAAAACTGGCAGACCTGCAGATTCATAAGCTGTGTTGGTAATTCGGTGGCAACATGTATTTAGGTTGGGAAGAGAGACCCTTTGTCAGGACTCACCTCCAATTACCTGAGTTTTTACTGTGCTGTCTACAAAACTCCATCCCTTTCATTAAAAACACTATGCTACGCACATTTTCTTTCGGGTTTGTTTTTCAGCTACAGTTCAGACAGGTTTTGCCAAATAGTGTCTAGCAGAGTCGTTTGGTGTAGGGGTCTTGAAATCAGGCAACTCCACATTTTACCACTTACTGTGTTATTTCAGACAGAACTGTGTAGCAGTTCTCTGCTTCTGTTACAAGCTCTCTAAACTGGGCATAATCATACTTTCTTCACAAACTTTTATAAGAATTCAACGAGATAAAGCTCATTGTTAACACAGCTCTGGACCTGCGGTAAGAGTTGTTAACGGCGGGACAAGGGATGAGACAGCCCCTTATCTGTCCGGCCTCAGCACCCTTGCTAGAAACAGTTTCCAAGCAGCTCGAAGACTCCAGAAGAGGGTGGGGCCTTAGCGTCCAACGCGCGCCCCTAAACTGTCAGTTTAATAGCTGGGGCGTCGGGTGGGGTGAAGCCGGCGCGCCGGCCCGTCTGCTTCGCCGCGACCGCGACGCAGACGCCGTACTGGACTCAGCCCGCAGGCCGGGCCCAGCTGCCGGGTCTCTCCCATCCCGCGCTCCGCCCCGCCACCCCCGCAATGAAAACACCACCACGTGGCCTGCAGCCATTGCGTCACTCTCCTCCACCCAATGGCAAGCCGTGCCTCGGAGCTGGGGGCGGGTCTCCATCAGGATGGGTCCGCCCACCGCCGTCGCCCGTTGGCTAATTGTGAGCCGCTCTGTGGGCTCTCCACCAATGGAAGCTGGCGGTGGGACCCCGCCCTCTCGGTGGCTGAGTCAGCTGGTCCCGCCGGAGGGCCGGGGCGGGGCCTGGAGGGCCGGGGCAGGGCCTGGCAGGCCCGGGCGGGGATGAGGCGGCCTTGCCGGGGCGGGCGGAGGTGGGGCCTGACGGGGCGGAGGCGGGGCCTGGCGGGCCCGGGCTTGGGTAGGGTGGCCCGGGTGGGCGGGGAAGGGGCGGGGCCTTGCAGGCCCGGGCGGGGATTAAGTGGCCCGGCCGGGGCCTGGCGGGGCGGAGCCTGGCGGGGAAGGGCGGGGCCTAGGGAGCTGGGGCGGGGCCTGGGCGAGGCGGGGCGGGGCCTGGCCGGAGACCGGCCCGCGGGGCCGGCGCCAGCGGGCTGCTGAGGTGGCTGTCGCCCGC
>SJYA01005529.1:0-25115 GCA_006410615.1 Neotragus moschatus | reverse complement strand
TTTGGAAGGACTGATGCTAAAGCTGAAACTGCAATACTTTGGCCACCTCATGTGAAGAGTTGACTCATTTGAAAAGACTCTGATGCTGGAAGGGATTGGGGGCAGGGGAAGGGGACAACAGAGGATGAGGTGGCTGGATGGCCTCACTGACTCAATGGACATGAGTTTGGGTGCACTCCAGGAGTTAGTGATGGACAGGGAGGCCTAGCGTGCTGTGATTCATGGGTTTGTAAAGAGTCGGACATGACTGAGCAACTGAACTGAACTGAGACCTTCAGATTGGAATTCCATCTAACACTCCTGTCACTTGTTTAGATTATCCTTTGAGAATTATTCCGTGGACGTGAACTCTACTAGCCTATCCCCTAATCTCCTGTCTTTGTCTTTCATTCTTCTTCCCACACAGACTCTGCCTTCTTAAATATGCCTCACGCTTTTTATTTTGCCACTCTTTTTTTATATGGAAGCTTTGTTATCTTTCCTCTTTATCTCTGTCTGCTGAGATGTGGCTTCTGCTGCTGCTGCAAAGTGGCTTCAGTAGTGTCTGACTCTGTGCGATCCCATAGACGGCAGCCNAGACTCTGCCTTCTTAAATATGCCTCACGCTTTTTATTTTGCCACTCTTTTTTTATATGGAAGCTTTGTTATCTTTCCTCTTTATCTCTGTCTGCTGAGATGTGGCTTCTGCTGCTGCTGCAAAGTGGCTTCAGTAGTGTCTGACTCTGTGCGATCCCATAGACGGCAGCCCACCAGGCTTTTCCATCCCTGGGATTCTCCAGGCAAGAACACTGGAGTGGGTTGCCATTTCCTTCTCCAATGCATGAAAGTGAAAAGTGAAAGTGAAAGTCGCTCAGTCCTGTCTGCCTCTTAGCGACCTCATGGACTGCAGCCTACCAGGCTCCTCCATCCATGGGATTTCCCAGGCAAGAGTACTGGAGTGGGTTGCCATTGCCTTCTCCTTTTTGAAGCATGTCTTCATTTCCAGAATGTGTCATAAGTGTGTTTCATTATGGTCATAGATGCATCTTGACATAGGATACTTTGAGTACTGGTTCTTTCTCCTTGGGATCTTTAAGAGCAGAAAGGAGCCATATCTTGACTTAATCGCTGTGGCATAAAGTAGAATAGCCTGCAAGTAGTTACCAATCAATTGAATAGTTGACATATGATATCTTATCTTGTTAATAGCAGCTAAAATTTACCAAGTATTTTAACAGACCGTCTTTAAATTACCTCTTTAAATATATGGATCTAGTGGTATCTAGATTAATATTTGGGACTGATAAGCGTTTATTCATTGTTCTCTCTTTCCTTCTTTACATTGACTTAAGTACCATTGCCTTCAGTATGTTATGTAGCAGAAAATCCATTATGTAGAAGGAAAAACTTTAGTTTTTTTTAGGAAATGATTATACTGCATGATCAGATTTCAGAACTTTAGAAATTATTAAAGTGCTATAAACTTTCTTCATATGTTTGGCCATCTCTCAGTCCTGTTGGTGACTTTATTCCCTAGGAAAGTATAGAACCATTTGCTATTTATTCAAAATTAATAACATTTATAATTCTCAGTGGTAAAAGCTGAGTCAAGTAATAGAGATACATGACCATTCAGAACTATATTCTGGATTAATGTTTTTGTTCTTTCTATCTCATACTCTGCATTTTAGTGTGAGAATAATGAAAACCCTAAAATTACTATAGTTTTTCTACTGCCAAATTCTTCTCACAAAGTAGAGATGCCAGACTTTGTCCAAATTTAAATAGCTTTTGCCAGTAAGCTATTGTTTAGAATGAGTTTCCTTAGGGAAAAAAGTCACAAAGAAAGCTGTACTTATTGAGAATGTTTTCTTTTTCTTAATAGAAGGATGGCTTACTGCCACATTTTGTTGTTGTTTAATGTTATAGAGGTTTTACTGCAGCTCTGTTGGTGATTACAAGCGTGCTACATTTTGGCTAACAAATATAGTAAATGTGATGAAAATCCCCTATGTTGTACGTTTCTCTGAATAACATGTTTATATAACATTCTAAATACTTATGTTGAAAGAATTGCTTTCCTGAAAGGAGGTTGCAAATTCCTTTCTAGATTTTTAGTGTTTCTGAAGTATATTATTGAATATTCCAAATTTTATGGATATTTAAAAATCATCCTTAAAGTTTTTTGTTTGCACACACTATCCTTTTTGAGGTCAGGGCTCTGCAGAGATTGAGAATTGTATCTCTGGATAATGTTATTTTCTTATTATATCTACAAGCCTCTAAATGGAGTTATTTAAAGGTTTTTATATATATTTTTTGGAGTCAATAGCACTGATGTGACCATGTAGACAGATTACTTGCACAAACTAATGTGTTTCTGTTTATGAAGTGGCATAATGGTGGTGGTCTGACCCTGCTAGCCTCAGCCCTTCTGTGGACCTCATACTGAGTTCTGGCTTCCCTTGTGGTATCTGGCCTGCCTCATGTCCTCTAGACCCTGCCGCATCTAGATGTCTCCTGTAGCTTCTGCTGTTCCATGTTGGTCCAATGACTCTACCCTGGACTGTGGCCTGCTCAGTTTGAGACACTCGTTCCTGATTGCCAGCCGGCCATTTCCACCTGGATGTATTTCTCAAAACTCAGTCCTGAGTATCCCATTGAGTTGTCTTTTCCCCATTCCATCTTTGTGCCGTAAAATCGCGGTACAGCTCACTCATGTAAGTCATCCATCTGGAAGTCATGCTTGGTATTCCTCCCTTACAACCCACATCCAGCTGATCACTAATTCCTGCAAATTACTCAGACCTTCTCTCTCTTCTTTCTCTTCGTGAGTTGAGTTCTTTGCCATCACTGCTGTTGCCTCTCAGCCAGCGTCCAATTGTCTTTTCTCCTGCTTTTAAGTCATCCTCACTTTGAGGTCCATGGACCCCTGAATGTTCACAGATGGACTTCAGAAGCCTGTGGATTCTTTGGAATAAAATATTAAGACTTTTATGTATGTGTGTAGGTGTATTTTTCTGGTCATTATAGCAAACTCCAGGAGATAGTGGATAGAGAATCTTGAAGTTCTGCAGTTCATGGGGTCACAGAGTCGGTCACGACTTAGTGACTGAATAACAACAATATTCTCGATGTATCTATGAACCCAGAGTGGTTAAGAACCAATTTTTGTGTACTTATTTCTTCACATGTAATCTTCACAAGCCTTCACAGTAATCTTGCTATAATAAAATGTAAATCTGATCTATTGCTCTCCTACTTATAGTTCTTTAGTGAAGTCCTGTCTTATATAAAATATAAACTTAGTAGACTAATGGCATAGGAGAAGGAAATGGCAACCTACTCCAGTACTCTTGCCTGGAAACTCCCATGGACACAGGAGCCTGGTAGGCTACAGTCCATGGGGCCGTGAACAGTTGGACACGACTGACCGACTTCACTTTCACTTTTCACTTTCATGCATTGGAGCAGGAAATGGCAACCCACTCCAGTGTTCTTGCCTGGAGAATCCCAGGGACGGGGGAGCCTGGTGGGCTGCCGAGTATGGGGTCACACAGAGTTGGACACGACTGAAGCGACTTAGCAGCAGCAGCCTGTTGGCATGGCCCTGATGAACTTTCCTGCCTTATCTTCTGCCAGCTCCCTCTCTCCTGTGTCTACACATCAGTCCACTGAAGTTTGTAGTTTGAGTATATACCATGCTTGTTTCTCACTATTCTTCCTGTTTAAAGTTACCCAGTCTGTGTCCCCCTTCCCTCTTTGCTTTAGTTGTCACTTTCTCTGCAAGTGAAGTCTTCCTTGCTCACTGACCCCCAACTGTATTTAGGCAATGTCTATTTTAATTAAACTTCTTTCCCTATGTTAAAATTATTGATTTATATTGCACATGTCTACTTCTTAACCTGTGATCTTCACATACATTAGAACTGCCTGCTTCTGAAATCTCATTACATGTGGAACTTCTCACATCACTGCATTTACTCTTGACTTTCGATTAGTCGCGTGACTTGGTTCTTTTCCTGCTTTGACTTGATCAAGAGACTACCCATTATCATGTGTATCGTGACGGCTGTATATAATGTTAACATCTTCTCTTTTTCTTGTGCTGTGCTACACATTTTGAAGTTCTCCTTTAGTTTTGTTACTTATCTTTTTCTCCCATTTCAGAAATTGTTTCTGTCAGCCAGAATTCTTGGTTGTAAGCAATGAAACTCAGTTTGGCCTATTCCAACCAGAAAAGGAAATATTGGCAAGCTAGTGGGAAGCTGCAGAATAGCTAGGAAAGTTGAAAAACTGGGCTCACAAGAAGGGAAGGAACATGGGTCCCCACCAAACTGTGAGGATTATGACAGGCCTGGGTCATGAGGACAGACGGCATTCACAGTCACTTAGTAAGTGGCACCACAGCTTGTCCTCCACCGTCACCCCTGTTGGTCGCTTGGTAACGTGCACGTGTGATGTGCATGCACACTCAGTTGCTCAGTTGTGTCCGACTCTTTGCAGCCCCATGGGCTGTAGCCCACCGGGCTCATCTGCCCATGGAATTTCCAAGGCAAGAATACTGGAGTGGGTTGCCATTTCCTCCTTTAGGAGATCTTCCCGACCCAGGGTTTGAACCCACATCTCCTGCAGCCCCTGCATTGGCAGGCAGATTCTTTACCATTACCTGGGAACAGTATATCCCCCATCCCCTACTTCAGATGACAGTCACAGATCCAAATTACAGATCCAGAAGTTTCAGCAGCCCTTTCCTTGGGTTCTGTTAATTTGCTCGAGTGTCTCACAGAAATCAGAAAAGCATTTCAGTTACTAGATTACTGGTTTGTTAGGAAAGATATAATTCAGCAACAGCCAGATGGAAGAGGTGAGTAGGTGAGCGGGGAGGGGCAGGGCACCTGCTGTCTTGAGTGCTCTATTTTCCCAACACCTCTGCGTGTTCAACCACCTCTGAATCTGTCCTTTCAGGTTTTATGGAGGCTTCATTACATAAGCATGATTGATTAAATCATTGGTCCTTGGCGACTGATGCAGCTTCCAGCCACTGTCCCCCTCCTTAGGAATCAAGGGGTAGGACTGAGAGGTTCAACCCTATAATCGCTTGGTTGGTTCTCTTGGCAGCCATTCCCCAGCCTTAGGTGATTTTTCAAAACCCTAACAAAAGACACCTCCTAGGCTCTCAATTAGCTTCCCGGGTGGTGCAGTGGTGAAGAATCCATCTGCCAGTGCAGGAGACATAGCCGTCCCTGGGTCGGGAAGATCCCCTGGAGGAGGAAATGGCAACCTACTCTGGTACTCTTGGCTTGGAAAATTCCATGGACAGAAGAACCTGCTGGGCTATAGCCCATAGGGTTGCAAAAGAATTGGACATGACTTAACAACTGAGTACCCATGCAGGCTCGCAACACTTAAGAGGATTCAAGGGTTTTTGGAGCTCAGTGCCAGAAATGGGGACAAAGACCAAATATGTATTTCTTATTTGAAATCCCCACATCCTATCACAGCCAGTGAGGAATTATTCAGATACTAGGAGTATCCATAGCCTGGGGAGCCAAACGGATGGACAAGTGTCACCACACTGCTGTTCTGCCACGTGGCTAGACGCACTTCTGGAAGTTTTTACTGGTGGGATATGTGTTATCATCATGTGATTGTTTACATAGTGGTTTAGGAAGCTTTCATTCAAAAAGTTTCCATGTCAGCATGCCATTCAGTGAGGTGGAGGGAGTATTGTAATAACACTGTTTTATGAGGAACCTGGTGGGCAAAGAAGTAATGCACGCTGAAAAAGAACTTGTAGCTGTTCAGGCAGAGCTGGAGCTTGACCTTGTGCCTGCCACTCCAGAATCTATGCAGCCTGTTTCCACTGCACCAGCCTACAAGTCCCAGAGCCCTGGTGCAGTGCTTGTTGGGGCTCAGGAAAGTGTCTTTACAACGTGCACACTCAACACACAACCTCTTCCCAGGACAGCGGTGTGCACATGCGAATCTGGTTCTGTGAAGGCCAGTTTGGCACTAGGTCTTCTTGTTCTGTCTGCTTGTATTGTTTAGTGTTGCAACATCTCTCTGGTTGACTGAAGCCATATGTCATTCAAATGCAGCCTGGACTTTGGCATTGGCCTGGCAGTCACTAGGCTGTGGAGTACAGCAATAACAATTAGGAAAACTATCTGTTCATTAAACCAGTGGAATTTACAAGCCCTTTTGTGACTAAGCTCCACACCTCTACCCTCTGGAAAATGAGAGTACAGTCGGTTCAGCCCTCGTACTTTTTTCCTTTCTGTGAATTGTTTTTTGTTTCACATTTGTTATTTGTTTCACATTTGTAGATTACTGTAGAAGCCAGGTAGATTAGCACTTAAAAGGATTATAGCATTGGGAAATGTGTTTTGGAAATAAATTACCTCAACACAAGTAGTATGAGAAGTGTTTATGTTGATTTTTTTCCCCATATCATATTAAACACTTCTCCTTTTATTGAAGAACATTTCTTAAATTCTTAATTTTAAGAATATTAGATAATTTTTATGTAATAGGGACAGCAGGTTTGTATCTTACTATTTTTTATAAAGTATAATGTTGCTTCTTGTTGTGAGTTAAGATATAATCTTGATATATGCATATATACACAAGCTGGGGCATAGGTATATGTGCTAAGCCTAGTATTCCAGTGTTTTAGACAAGGGATCTCTCATATCTTGTAGGGAAAGCTGAGAGTAAACTCTTTCATAATAATGGAAGGAAAACAAAACAAAGACAGCAAAAATCTCAACCCCCCTCTGCATTGGTAGATGGCTGAGTGTTGCCACAGTAGAACTCTTCCAAACGCGGGAAGGTTTTAGAAATAGGAGCCCACATCCTCCCCTCACCTTCCCTTGTATATTTGAGGTGTGAGGTGGGGGCCGAGTGATGAGAGAGTACCAGGTCATTGGTGCTTAAGGGCAAGCAAGGTGGGAGCATGAGTCTAGGAGTTAGAAGAAACATATTTTCAGGGGAGCGGGGCATCATAAAGCGAAGAATCACTCTGTCATTAGTTGGGAGAGTCAGAGGGGAAGACGGATATGACAAGAGGGAGAAAGGAGAGGGCAGAAACTGAACTCCTGATCATGAAGGAGAAAGAGAAACCCGGGGAGCCTGTTATGTGTTTGTGTGTTGCGTGGCTGTATTAGACACAGAAGCGCACTCCGAAGCCTTCACAGGAAAGTTGATAAGTTGGTGTAGTGTTTAAGTTGTCAAACATAATGCTTCATATTGAATAAGAAAATTTTATAAGTATTTAATAAATATGTTGTATAAAATTTGCATAAGAAAAATATTGATGGCTTTTGGTGACGGGAAGTCACTCAGTCGTGTCTGACTCTTTGTGACCCCATGGACTATAGCCCTCCAGGCTCTTCCATCCATGGTATTTTCCAGGCAAGAGTACTGGAGTGGGTTGCCATTTCCTTCTCCAGAGGGTCTTCCTGACCCAGAGATTGAACCCAGGTCTCCCGTGTTGTAGGCAGACGCTTTACCATCTGAGCCACCATGGAAGTCTCTAATCCTTTTGCAGTAGAAATCAAATTTTTCTGGCACGACTCCATTGCCAGCAATGGGATTTATCAAAACTACAAATGCCAGCACATAGAATATTTCAATACTGTACTCAATTGTTCATATTTTAGCTATGAAACAAACCAAATGTAAATGCTTAATGCTGCTGCTGCTAAGTCGCTTCAGTCGTGTCCAACTCTTTGCGACCCCGTAGACGGCAGCCCACCAGGCTCTCCCGTCCCTGGGATTCTCCAAGCAGGGACACTGGAGTGGGTTGCCATTTCCTTCTCCAGTGCATGAAAGTGAGAAGTGAAAGTGAAGTCGCTCAGTTGTGTCCGACTCTTAGCGAGCGACCCCATGGACTGCAGCCTACCAGGCTCCTCTGTCCATGGGATTTTCCAGGCAAGAGTACTGGAGTGGGGTGCCATTGCCTTCTCTGATAAATGCTTAATATGTAATACAAATCCATAGATTCTTCACAGAAGAAAACAATGGAAGACTGATTTTCTACATGCCACCTGTTCATTAGTTCTTCAGTAATATGTCTTGAGTTATTTCAAATATAATGTATACACCACTACCTGTGTTTTTCAACATTTTCTATCTAGGTCCTAAAGGGTATAAACAAGGATGCATACAGTCAGGTTGTTTTTATAAACTTTTGATGTTTCTTCTGTTATGCATCTTACAGTAATGAATATAAGGAGACAAAGACAAAAGATGGCTTTTGGTAGGTGGTGTTAATTTTGTATAGGAAACATATTACTTTGACAAAAGTTTGTCTAGTTGTTTTTTCTAATGTAGAGAAAAAGGCCAAAGAGAACGATTTGGAACCTTGGTAGAGAAAGTGCTGTAGGCTTGATGGAGGTTAGAAGGGCTTTGAAATGCAGAAGGTTGTGTATCTGTGCAGCTGCTCTGTTGTCGTGTGCTGCCCTGGGCCTGCTGGAACTTCTACAGCTCTGCCAGTCTTGTCACTGGGCCCAAGCGAGCCACCCCTAACCCCCAGCCGCATCCCTTCCTCCTCCCCTGCAACCCTCACCTTGGCTGAGAGGTCTGGAACAGCCTGTCTGTGGGCCCTCCTAACTTCAGCAAGCTGATTTTAGTTACTGAGTACCAGGGTAATCCTCCAGTTACTTATCTGGACCCCGATGAAGTTTTGATATGTGGTACTTGAAATTTTGGTTATCAGATTTGAAATTCATGATATGCCAAAACAAACTAGAAGAAATTAGGTTTTCAGTAGCCTTATTTTTCAAATAAATGAATACGTGTGTATGTAGTATCACCCATACCATATTCATGGTCTTTCTCTCAGTGTGTTCACCGGTGACGTATTGTCTTCAATTTTGTGTCAGTCACTTTTCAGGGAGTCTGAGGAGTGCATGGGTTCCTTTATTTCAGTATTGACTCCTTTCATTACCATTATTGAAATTTTAGTCTAAGTGGTACCCATGGGGGCATGCTTAGTGTTTGTTCATGTTGATTAAAGGGGAGCAGTTATAGAAATAATTTCTAAATGGTAGGTATTTAAAAATTACCGCATGGTTTTGGAATGCAGTATTTGATTTCAGAGAGCAGAAATTTTACCTCCTTACCAGTGGCTTATTTGGGTTACCATGAAAAAGATGTGTTCTTGGCCAGTATGTGAGGAAACATCCTGAAGGTGTGTGTAGTAAGGGGGAAAGCCGTAATGCACTGAAAATGTTGCACCCAAGGGCAAGTTGCAGGTGATACTTAAGAGTTAACTATTTATAACTCATTATCTTGGGTGGTAACTCATATTTATGTTTTAAAATGGGATGTACTCATTTATTACAGAGTCAACCATTCATACAGCCAGTGCTTTTTTTGGGGGGGGGGTTGTTTGTTTGTTTAAGCATCTGCTGTGTACATAGTGTGGCCTGGGAATTAATCAGAATTCCTCTCTGTCATTACCTCACACTGCAGTGAACTGTTTATGCTTCATTCCCTTAATGTTTCCCTTCTTTGCCAACTGGGTTTCTGCTACTTAACAGAGAATCCTCTTTTTTCTCTTCTCTTGCCAATTGAGAGTCAAGTCCTCTGTCCAGGCCTGGGACCAATACTTCTGATCTGAACAGCATTTCCTGATGCTCTGGAACTTGTCTCCCCAACTCTTCCAATGAAAACTACCTGCTTCCTTTTCTGCTGTCCTTTTGTTATTGCTCAAAATCTTTTTTATTCTGAATTGTAAACATATGTTATTTCTCCCTCTGTTTGTAAGCCGCTACATGCAGGGATTTTGCAGTACTCATATTTCTGTCTTATATAGCGCCTCAGGTGGTTCTTTGATACTCTATGATTGCTCAATGAAATGTTGAATCAATACATGTGATATAATGGAATGTATAGAAAAGGTGGAGATCCATTTGGGAAAACAAAGCAGAGATACACGTACCAACTCTAAGGGTGCCTTGCCATAGCTTTCTCTTTCAGTATTGCAGTCTGTTTGAATCAGGAGCCCAGACAGCTATCACTGATTCTGTCGCCAACTGACCATCTACTCTTAGATGCTTCATAGAGAAGGCTCTCTGTGAAAGAAGAGTAACTCTGCCCTTTTTCATTGAATTATCACGGAGTTGAATGAGATCATCAGTGTGAAAGAAGTTTGGGAGCACTGTGTGTGTACATATGAAGTATTGATACTGTCATGAACTTGGGAAGTGGTTAACTAACTCTGACTCGATGGACATGAGTTTGAGTAGGCTCCGGGAGTTGGTCGATGGACAGGGAAGCCTGGCCTGCTGCTGTCCATGGGGTCGCAAAGAGTCGGACACGACTGAGTGACTGAAGTAAACTAGCTGATAACAGTGAACAGTTTTTACAATGACATCTTTCTGGTAGTTACAGTAGTAAATTGTTTTGGAGAAAAGAAGCTGATAAGCCATATGCTATAATTTGTGGTATAGGGAATTTCACGTGGAGGCCTCAGGGTAGAGAACAAAGTAAGGTTATGTATGATAAAAGAGCACAAGGAAAGTGAAGAGAGAGAGAGTTCCATGGCTTTATTTCTATATTTTCTAAAGTTACAAACTCAGTGAATACAACTGCCTTCAGCTTCTTTAGCTTCCCAGTGTCAGTTGGTCAGGGTACATTTGTGAGACACCGTCAGGCTCCCTGTTCTTAGAGCATTCTTGCCCACTGCCTTTCTACCTATAATGAGATAGTCTTTCTTGTGAGCATTTGCTTTTTTAATTATATGTTAATTGTCCTTATTCTTCTTAGTAGCATCATTGCAAATTTTAGGCAGTCATAGTTATAATTTTTCTCCAAGTGTTTCCTCCAGAGATATTATTTGTGCAAATATTCATACGAATCTGATGAAGAACTCACTGCTAGGGAGCCTCAGAATTGTCCCAGGGACATGGTGGTCAGGATTTCCACAGTGAAGGTCTTCCCTGCTTCCCCGCCCCCGAATAGATATATTGCCTTGTCCCTATGAGGTTTTACTTTTCTTCTTTTGGGATCTATGTGGAAATCAAAAGAAGTCATAGCTGGGACTTCTTTGGTGGTCCAGTGACTAAGACTCTGCGCTCCCAGTGCAGGGGGCTCAGGTTCAGCCCTTGATCAGGGAACTAGATCCCACATGCTGCAAATAAGAGTTCACATGCCGCAACTAAAAGATCCCGTGCAATGCACCTAAGACCCAGAGCAGCCAAATAAAATAAATATTTAAAAAAAGAAGTCATAGCTCTTTCTCTATACTCTTTATATTTAAAATTTTACTCCTGTCTCATTTTCCTTGCTTTGCCTCCTCTGGAATTCAGTTCATCCTGTACTTGTAATCTCATCTCTTTCCTGCAGCTGTAAGAGAGCTGTGTGCCATCTCTGGCCCTTGCCTCTTGCTCACCATTGCATTCTCTCCTCCTCCCAAGTCTCTGCTCAGGACACTTAGCTGCTCTGGCTTCCTGTCTCTTCACCCATTCTTGCTGTGACTCCTAATTCCTTCCAGGAGTTGGCGTCTCCTCCTCTCGAGTAGTAGACACTGCTGGTGGCCTGTTACCTTGCTCTGTTGTAGTTTGCCTTCTCCATTTGCTGGTTATCTCCTGTTGAACTGTTCAGCTGTTCAGCCTGCTCAGGTCAGCAGTAGTTCTGTTTCTCTGGCAGTGCATTGTGTATCAATGGCCCTGCAGGTCAGGGAAGAGGAACTTGAGGAACCAATATCCATGGACACTGATTTATTCTGATACACTATCGCTTAGAACAGCTTGCTCTGAGAGGCTCTGAAAAAATCATCCTTGAATGCAGTGTTTTTAAAAACTACTCATTGTGATCTATTAGTGTGGCTATGAAAGCAATGTATATTAAGCTGCAGCTAGAAATTTTTGAAAAGAGATTTGAATATGAAAAAATATGAATGCATCACAGTGTAGTAAGGATGTCATGTGTATTCAAGGTTGTGATCTAAAACATAATTCTTCTTTTGATTTGGAATCAAAACATTTGAAAGCCATTGGTCTGATAACCTTCAGTATTTTTAGCTCCTGTGATTCCTCACCTCCTTTTCTAATGGAAATTTTTAAGCTTTTTTTTTTTTTGTAGTTGAGACAAAGAATTAGAATATGGCCTATTCACAGGACAGCTTGATGGAAAATCAAAAGCACAGTTAACTCATTTACCAATTGCAGGGCAGGTCTCTTGCCTGTCACATGGATCCATGACAGGGTGTGGTCAGGGCAGCAGCCCATGTCCCGACAAAGCCCCAAAGGAGCCTTCTGTGAAGGCACCACCTGGAGGCGCCTCTGCAGGTTTCATTCAGGAGGATTAGGACTTTTTCAGCACCCAGACCCTCACAGTGGGTCTGTCCTGGACATATGGGGTGATCAGAGTCCCACCAGTGTGGGGAGTGGAGGACAGTGGAAAGAGGTTTTAGGAGACACCAAATGACCAGATACTAGTGCTGTTACTTCTTTTCTCTGGCAGTAAGAAATAGCTATAGGTTTCAAGTGATTTTTAGTTAGTTGTCAAGTGTGATTAACATCTCTGGTTAGAAAATGACCATTTTTCACTAATGCCTCATTCTTGGTCTTGATATTGGGGAGACTTCCTGACCTCAGTGTTTTCTTGCTACTCTGATGGCATTCCACTGGTCTTGTAAACAACATTCTTGAAAGAAAACTTTAAAGGATTTATTAAAGTGAAAATTATTGTGATATACTGTTTGAATTCTGGCTTTTTCCCTTTAAAGATAATATAATAAATTGATTTTTTAATAAAGTAGAATTAGCCTACTGTCAAATGAGAAATGTTTTAGCCCACGTATCTTTATTTGCCATTGGACTGAAGGGCTGTATTTTGGTATGATTATTTTGTACTCCTTCATGTTTTAGCAAAATAATTAAACATCTTTTGTGTTACCCCAAAGTCTTCTGACTTCCCTGCAAAGGTGCTTGGAATGGAATCCGTGTTCAAGTATAGTTTTGTTGGGGGATAATTATAATTTTGATTATTTGTTGTGTTTCAGAACTGAATAGGTTAAAATGTCTACTTTAATGATTTAAAATAAATCATTAAATATAAATAGAGGAGACAGTAGAGAAAGAAGTCAAACGTTTAATTTGTTGAAAATTCTACATTAAGTAAATCTTCCTCTGTCCACCCCCAAGTGTCTTTCTGTTAATGATTTTTAAATGTCAACATCCTATATTTTTTCCTGACCAATCTTTTGGGAATATTTGGCACATGTGTTCAGTCTGATGAAATTAAAAAATTGCAGACCTCAAGGGAAATAATTAAATGATTTTTCTCTTCTTATATAAACATTTGCTTTGAAATATATTTATATTTGAAGGGCTTTGATATTTTTATCTAAAGCATCATTTCCTCATGCTGTCTCAGGCTCATAATGAAACTCTCTTTAAATTATTAACATTATCCAGTATCACAGGTTTATAGTATGGGTTAAATTTATGTGCCAAATGACTCACCACAAAGAGCTTCCCCCTTCCTCCCTTTTGCCTTGAGTATATATCTGTGTTGGTAGAAGTTTTATGTCTTAATACTTTCTGATTTCAGTAGTTAAAACCTAAAAAACATTTTGTGTACATTTCTCATTTTTAACCATTGTGTTTTTGCTCACCTGTCTTTTTTCAACCCCTTCCCACTCCAGCTGCTTCTCCAGTGTTGTTTGGGCTCCCCAGTATCCTTACATTTCTCTTTGCTGGAACACAGAAGATCTTTGGAGTGTCCTTTGCTCTTCCTGTCCCAGCCTGAGCATCCTCCATGCTTCCCTTACATGCTGCTCCCCGCTCTTTCCATTTAATGACTGGGTGTCCTGAGAGAGTGGAATGAGCCCTGGTTGGGGAGGAGTGTGCATGGAGAGCATAGTTTTTATTTGACTGTAGCTGGGTGAAATTGTGCAGGTTTCCTAACCCTTGACCCTAGCTTCTTGATCTAAGAAGGAGAGGGTTGAACCAGTGATCTCTGAAATCCCTACCAGTTCTAATAGTGCATGATAAAGTAATTTACAATAAAGTGTAATTAGGCTTAGCCTTCTGAGGATGGGGAGATGGATGTATATTTTCAGCTTAAAACAATAGCTTAATGATCCAAATATGTGACTCTGTGTGTTGCCTGTGTTTTTCAGCATTTCTACCAGCTCTCTTCACCCAACTCATCTCAGACTGTGATCCAGGGAATAAAATACAGGGAGTCCGTTTTTCAACCACTAATGTGCATATACATTTCCTCTAGTCTTACCTTTGCACAGGAGGTTCAGGAAGGATATCACTGATCTTTTAGAGAGGATGAATAAGTAGTAGAATCATCTCCCAATGTAAAAGGACTCCTTTATTTGCAGTCCTCATTGTTATGAGTTCATTCTGAAAGTCAGGGCAAAAAGTGGCCAGCTAGTTATGGTTGTTTGAAGCCTGTTCTGTCTCTGGGTAGCACAGGACAAATCCTGCAGCTGTCTCCTCTCCGAGTCAGTGTCAGCGCCTCTACTCGGGGAGAATGCTGGTCAAGGTCCCTATACTGGCTCGTCCCCTGGAACTGTCTATTCTTAGATCCTTCAGTCTACTGAAGTCTCAGAAGAAGCCAGGTTTGGGTTTTGGTCGTGTTATGTAGAGAAGTCTGTCTTACCCTTCCGAATTACCATTACTATTATTTTTCTCCATTCATACATTTTTTTATCATATACATCATTTACATTTGAGGGTGGATAGATTAATGAGTACAAGTTTCTTCTTTAAAAGATATAGAACACTGTATGTTTTTAAAGGATCACATTTTAACATAATATTGTTTTTTAGATGTCCATTCTTGAAGGGCTTGGTGGTTTTGTACTCACATTTTTATGAACTCAGTTACTAAAATCATTCCTTTCCTCCCTCCTTCCCTCTCTCGTTTTTGCAGGGGAGCAGGAGAGGAAAAAATATAGAAAGGATATATAAAACAACTAACCCCCTCACCCTCAAAAGATGAACCTTAGACTCTTAGAAAAATATAGTCACATTGACTCTTGAAAAAAAATCACACACACACAGAATTTAGATATGTACACACACACATGCACACACACACATACACACTTGGAAAAATATAGTCACATTGACTCTTGAAAAAAAATCACACACACATGGAATTTAAATATGTGCGCGCGCGCACACACACACACAATTTACACACACACACACAATTTACACACACACACACAATTTACACACACATACACACACACAATTTAAATGGGTGGTATAAAATCCTCAAGGCAGAAAGGGCCTGCTGTGAATCATCTCTCTCCTCATGTTTCCCCACATCATGTTCCCGTCCACAGAAGATGCCAGTTGCTTGTCTCTCCATTTGCAGTTTTAAAATTCTAGTCTGATTCTGGTAAATCCCTGTTTTCTCTGTTTCCCTTGCTCCATGGTTATCTTCAGTAGAATAGTCCTTTCAATCTAGCATTCACTGCACATGTTCCAGTCATGCGGTTACAGAGTTGACATTGCAGCTTCAGCAGAGGTTATCTCTTTAAAATTCTCTGAAATTCCCCTTTGGCACATCCGTTTTGGCAGCTGGGTTTATATGGGAAAGTGGCAAAGCTCTTGGCTCCTCTTTTCTGCTTTATGAAAATAGAAATCTCTGGCCAGAAGGGCAGCTAGGCAAGAAGCTGTAGCTGGTTCTCATTAGTTGCACTGCCGAGTTTTTCCATTTTTACCTGTAGTAAATAGTGTTCTCACCGTGTGTGTGTGGACCAAGTGGTGGTTTTTAAAAACATGAACATACTGTAGCCTCACACTTAAAGTCTTGTTAGAAAACCCTGCTATTGGAACGTGTGTGTGAGGTCCTGCTGTACTGTTTTGACTTTTTATTTTGTAATCTCTTTATATATTTTTTAAATAATTGAAACCACTCAAAGATTATGTTCACCAATTCAGAACTACCTGTTGCAGTTTGGGCAGTAATATGACAAGAAAGATGGAAACTCCGGGTTGCTTTTCAGTGAGATATATTCATTACTAAATAAACAACATCACGTGTCTGTTTTCTAGGTTAAGTGCTTTCCTGAATGGAGACACCTGAGGTCCTGTGAGACGGCTCAGGCCTCTTCTTTTGCCCTCCCTCTTTCCTTCAAAATTATTTTTAAGTAGTGTTTTCTAGGAAAATGTTGCTTCTGTTAGCAGAGTTAACCTATTTATTACTACAGATGGCTTTCAGGGCCCTTCTTTTCTTTCTGTACATACTGTGAGCTCTGGAGAAGTTGGCCTTTATACAAGCCATGCTGATGAATTTCCATAGTTCTGATTCTCTGATTTAAAAATGACTACATGTGTTTGGTATTTTTATTTTGTTTTAAATGTAAATAAATACTGATAAGCTAATGTCAAAGCTTCTGTATTAGAAATGAGCAAGGCTCCTTTTACTATTAAATTTTTTTCCTGCCATTATTACTATTTATATTAGTAAGGCATATAGACTCACAGGTGAGTTTTTCTCCCCATGATGATTTATGAAAGATGAGACCACTTGTTTTGGTATGCGATTCTGTTTGCTTCAAGAATAAGGAGTCTGAATTAATCTTTTAGGTTGACCCCTCACCCATTCATATGAGTTGGAAATATCTTTTTTAAGCTAAAATGTTTAGAATGAGATTTATCATCCTGTACTTTGCATACTACTTTCTCTCTGAGGCCAGATTTTTTTGTTATGCTTCTGTTTTGTCAAAGAAGCGCACAGTAGACCTCATAAATCTGTGACATCAAATGCCCTTGATGAATCCTTGGAAAGAAAGTGTTTTAAAGTGCATAATTAAGGCACTTGAGCATAAAACTACAATTATACACTTGTGTGTTAATTTTGTGTACAGTAAGACTTTATTTCAACACTGGTTGTAAATGAGAGGAAGCATTTTACTGCCAGTGAATGCCTGCATTTTATGAATGCTTAAACAAAATCTCCTTGAATTGGCTGACCTGGAAAGAAAGGTGAAAGCATTTGTAGGTAGGAGGTAGAAGAGAACACAAAGTTTGTAGTAGAGGTTTCTTTTTAAAAGTAAATACAAAAGTGATTTTACTTCCATGTACAGCCATGCTTGCTGTGCCTTAGGAATCATTTTTGCTATTTTAGCTGCTATTCCACGGTGAAGGCTAACAGTGAAAGCAATGTAGATGAGGCAGTGAAAATAATCAAGGGACTTGAGGACAGAAAGCAGTTGACAAGGAATCTCTGATCAGGGAGATTTGACCATACATTTGTTAATCAAGTTCCAGGTACTAGCATTAGCGGACAGCAGACACTCCTTGAAGCTTGGAGTTCATTTTATGAAAACTGAAGGATGTAGCACTTTACAAAATGGATAATAATGTTCCAGAACTTGTTACCCTCAAGAGGTAGCCTGGACTAGAAATATAAATTAAGAAGAGTATAAATAAATTTTTAGATAATAGAATAGTGATTATGGAGAGGAAATAAAGGCTGTTGAGGACATACCTCTGACTTCTGGAAATTGAGGTCATGAAAGGCACTGCCACTAGTTCCCACAACCACGTATTCACTCTGCAAAATGTTGGTCTGACCTAGTATTCATTTGAGCTGCGATTGGCTAAATATAGAGCAGTTGGACTTAGAATAAGCAGTGAAATTTCATAGGTAATTAATAATTACAAAGAAAATCCAAGAGAGATTACATGTATATTATTCTCACTGTTTATAATCTTATATTGTGTGTACCTGATAAGGAAGCTTTAGAAAACAGAATTTATCATGAGAAGAGCTATTGCTGATAACAAATAAGAACTTTTCAATTTAGTTTCACAAACCAAAAAGTAAATTTATTTTCTGATATGAAGTAGAAAAAATTTTTTTACACTAAAGGAGTGGGCTAAAGCAGCCCAGATACGTTGGTTATTTTTCAGCCTGTTAAACAACAGCAGTGTTTATGGTCCGAAAGTTATCTGTTAGGAACAAGGGCATGGACAGAAATGAAAGTAGGCTCCATAGCAACGGGAGCTGTGTAACCAGCTCCTTTGTGTGATTGGTCAATTAAGCCTGTTGTGCTGGAGTTTAGACACTGTTTGACCCTGGACTGCTCTGCCCACTCTTCCAACCCCATGTTGTCTTTTTTCTGTTACTCAAGGGAAACTAGACGAAATCTGAAGGAACTTACAGCTTTAGTGTAAAGTACATAACAGTAAATATTCTGTGTACATTTATTGATTGTTTCTCAGTTTTCAAGCATGAAGGAGTAATTTCAGGAATTGTGGAGTTCCCCCCACCCCCACCAAGCAAGGTTAAGGACAAGATTTAGTTTTCTTTTTATAATAAGAAAGTGAATTTTAAAAGCACCCAAACTGTTTAAAAGTCCCAGTTGGGAACTTAGCTTAAAGGACTGTAGGTAGATTGTAGGATTTTGACCTTGTAAACTTTATTACCTTCTAACACATTATTTTTGACTGGACATGTTGACATAATAAAATTTTCTCTTGTAATTTGTTCAGACACACATAGACTCAGCATCTAAATTCTTTGCTGTTGGGACTTTTCAGTCTGTCTTTTTGTATGAAAAATAGCATTTACTCTTTCTGTGAAATTGGAAGCCAGTAGAATTTGCCACAGTAATGACTAAAATGTAGCTGCTATGAGCTCATGATTTTTCCTGTGCTTTTTGCTTTGCTTTTTTGTAGAATTTACCTGGAAGAATTCAAATTTATGGTCAAAAACAAAAATTAAGAGGCTATCTGCTATTAAGTATAAATTATTATAATAATATGCTTTTCTGATAATTCTTAGAAAGACAGCAATAATTAATCCAAAAGAAATTGCATTTAGTTCTAGATTCATGAAAAACTCAGAGTTGGCTTAGGAAATGATACATGACATTTGATGTATATACTTCTGGGCTATTAATGCTATACTTACCACTTATATGCAGATTTTCATATTTTAAACAGCGTATGTATGGAGTAGGAAATGGCAGCTCACTCCAGAATTCTTCCTTGAAAAACCCATGGACAGAGGAGCCTGGAGGGCTACAGTCCATAGGATCCCAGAATGAGACAGGAATGAATCACACATGCGTGCATGTGTATGGTTTTGTAACCTGCTACCCCTTACGTCCCTCCTCAGTAATCCATGGACATGCTTTCTTCCTATTCAGTATGTATTATGTACAATTAGATTCATTCATTTTAATGGTTCTCTGATATTTCATTGAATAAAATATCATTACCCTCCTCCTTTAAACCAGCCTCTCTTGATGTACATTTAACCATTTAGGCTGTTTGGCTCTTGAGTGGGGGTGCTGTCATAGGGCTGTGGTGACCTTTTTGGTGCATATATCTTTGCATACTTGTTTTATATTTTTCCCTTAAGGTAAAATTCTCAAAAGCAGAATTCTGAGTTAAAGAGATACTGTTTCTATATATTGTGCATTGTGCACACAGTACATGCTCAATCGTGTCCAAGTCTTTGTGACCCCATGGGCTGTAGCCCGCCAGGCTCCTCTGTCCATGGGATTATCCTGGCAACAATACTGGACCAGCTTGCCATTTCCTCCTCAAGGGGATCTTCCTGACCCAGGGATCGTGTTCCCATCTCCTTCATCTCCTGCATTAGCAGGAGGATTCTTACCATTGAGCCACCTGGGAAGCCCATATATATTGCAACTTTTATTAAATATTTGGATTTACATACTCAATGCAATTATTTCAGTATTAATTGCTGTGTAGTATTTTCAGTTTAGTTGCTCAGTTGTGTTTGACTCTTTGTGACCCCATGGCCTGCAGCACGCCAGGCTTCCCTGTCCATCACCAGCTCCTAAAGCATGCTCAAACTCATGTTCATCAAGTTGGTTAGAATTATGTAAACTGAAAATATGAAAACTCCCTGTTAAGCATCTAGGAATAGTTACTCTTTTATTATCAAATAGGAAACTTGCATCTAAGCGTAAGTAAAGCAGAAGTGGTTTGATATAAATGCATTATAAAAAATGTGAAGTCAAAAGTTTGACAAACTTTGGATACCTTTTTTGTTATTAAATATATGTACATATTTTAAAGATATACATACAATGAAATGCTCAGATCTTAAGTGTATGATTTGATGGGTTTTGACAAATAATGTACAACTTTGAACCTACCAGACCAGTTCAGATACAGAATATTTTTGTTCTTCTCAAGAGTTTGCTCATCCTTCTTTCTAGCTAGTCCCCTATCCCATAACCACTGTTGTGACTACTAACACTATAAATAAATTTTTCCTGATTTTGAATTTCATATAAACATACCATACAGTGTGTTGACTGTGTATATTTAATATAGTTCTAGAGGAAAATATAAATACCAAGCCAAACTGTTCTTCTTAAGACAAAAGGATTTGAAGCAGATATGAAAATTACATACTGGAGTAAGAGTGAGAGGTCTTTCAAAATAATGAAGTTGGACCCTTACCTTACACTATGTATAGAAATTAACTCAAAATGGGTCAAACCAAAAACATAAGAGCTAAAGCTGTAATATTCTTAGAAGAAAACATAGGGGAAAGCTTTATGACTTTAAATTTAACAGTGATTTTTTGGACATGAAACCAAATGCACAGGAAACGAAAAGATAAATTGAAGTACATCAAAATTAAAAACTTCTGTGCATGAAAGGACACTATCATGAGAACAAAAAGGCAGCACTCAGAGAGGTGAGACTATCTGGAAATCATGTATCATTTATGGGATTAATATCCAGAATATATAAAGTACTCCTACCACACAACAACAACAACAACAAAAAAACCAATTTTAAAAATGGGTGAAAGTCTTGAATATAGTTTTCCAAGAGAATAAACAAATAACTGATAAGCTTGGGAAGAATACTCAGCATAACTAATCATTAAGGAAATGAAAAGCAAACCTGTAGTGAGTGTGATACCACTTCACACCCATTAGGATGGCTATTACAAAAACAAACAAAAGAGCAGGTGTTGTCATGGATGTGGAGAAATTAGAACCCTTGTGCACTGCTGGCAGGAATTTAAAAATGGTATTCTGCTATGCAAAACAGTATGGCAGTGTCTCAAAAAATTAGACATAGAACTACTATTGTTGTTGTTAGTGTTTAGTTGCTAAGTTGTGTCCGACTCTTTGGGATCCCATGGACTGCAGCATGCCAGGCTTCCCTGTCCTTTACCCTCTCCTGAAGTTTGTTCAGATTCATGCCTGTTGAGTGGCCAAAATATTGAGCTTTAGCTTCAGCAGCATTCCTTCCAGTGGATATTTGAGGGTTGATTTCCTTTAGGATTGACTAGTTTGATCTCCTTGAAGTCCACGAGACTCTCAAGAGTGTTTTTCCAGTACTACAATTCCAATCTAGCAATTCTGCTTCTGGGCTGGGTAAAAGACATGAAAGTAAAAGCTTGAACAGATAAATTGTATGCCTATTTTCATAGCAGTACTATTCACAATACTGTTACTACTATAAGCAGTACTTATAATGCTTATACTTACAAGCAATACTATTCACAACCTAGGCAGCATATTAAAAAGCAGAGACATTACTTTGCCAACAA
Organism: Neotragus moschatus; assembly: GCA_006410615.1. Classification (NCBI taxonomy): domain Eukaryota; kingdom Metazoa; phylum Chordata; class Mammalia; order Artiodactyla; family Bovidae; genus Neotragus; species Neotragus moschatus. The sequence continues at coordinate 3,593 of SJYA01005529.1, read as the reverse complement.
AGGTCCGTTTAGTCAAAGCTATGGTTTTTCCAGTAGTCATGTATGGATGTGAGAGTTGGACTTTAAAGAAAGCTGAGCACCGAAGAATTGATGCTTTTGAACTGTGGTGTTGGAGAAGACTCTTGAGAATCTCTTGGACTGCACAGAGATCTGACCAGTCTATCCTAAGGGAAATCAGTCTTGAGTATTCATTGGAAGGGCTGATACTGAAGCTGAAACTCCAACACTTTGGCCTGATGGGAAGAACTGACTCACTAGAAAAGACCCTGATGCTGGGAAAGATTGAAGGTGAGTGGAGAAGGGGACGACAGAGGATGAGATGGTTGGATGGCATCACTGACTTGATGGATGGGAGTTTTAGTAAGCTCTGAGAGTTGGTGATGAACAGAGAAGCCTAATGTGCTTCAGTCCATGGGGTTGCAAAGAATCGGACACTACTAAGCAACTGAACTGAACTATTCACAGTAATCAAAAGACAGAACAACCCTTTTAGTACTGAACCCTTTTATTTTATCCTCGAGACTTCCCTGGTGGCTCAGATGGTAAAAAATCTGCCTGCAATGCAGGAGACCTAGGTTCGATCCCTGCATCTGGAAGATCTCCTGGAGAAGGGAATGGCAACCCACTCCAGTATTCTTGCCTGGAAAACTCCATGGGCAGAGGTGCCTGGTGGGCTGTAGTCCATGGGGCTGCAAAGAGTCAGACATGACTGAGCGACTAACACAGTGTCCATGATGGATGACATAAACAAAATACTGTTTGTACTTAAAAATGGAATATTTTTTAACCTTAAAAAGGAATGAAATTCTGATACATGCTATAATATAGGTGAACCTTGAAAGCGAAAGTGATAGTCACTTAGTAGTGTCCAACTCTGTGACCCTAGTGGACTATAGCCTGCCAGGCTTCTCTGTTCATGGGATTATCCAAGTAAGACTATTGGAGTGGGCAGCCATTATCTCCTCAGGGGCATTTCCTGACCCGGGGATCAAGCCCAGGTCTTCTGCATTGCAGGCAGATTCTTTACTGTTTGAACCACTAGAGAAGCCCAAGTGGAGTTATCGTTTAATGGAAATAGAATTTCATTTGGGGATGGTGAAGTTCTGGAGATGGATAGTTGTGAAGGTTGCACAATGGTGTAAATCTACCTGATGCCTCTAAAATGTGCACTTTATGATTAGAATTCCATGTATGACTATAGCAAAATCTATTTTTCTCATTTACCTACTGTGCTGGAATTAGATTGTGTCTTTCTGGCTCTTGTAAATAGTGTCCAATGTAATATCCTTATTGGGACACATGGGAGTGTTTCATGGGAATGTATTTACAAAGTGAATTGCTAGGTCTTAGGGAAGTGCACCTTGAAACTTAGTGGGGAGACCCTTTTACCCTTTTATCAAACTTCTTTAGGAAGGAAGAGGATGAGAATATAAACCTTATTATTTATTCAGTTTTGAAGGATGAACAGAGTTCAGGGTAAAAAGTAAAATGAAAAATTGAGCCTGGAATTCTGCACATTTAACATGATACAGAGATTTGAAAGTTATTAATCATATCCTTTATCAGAGTAGTTTCCTAAAACAAATACTTATAGTAAATGAATGATTTTCAACTATACTTTCCCTCTCTACTACTGTTGGGAAGCATTCACATTTCTTTGAAAATTAGGATAACTTTTTTTGTTACTGTGTACGCATATGTTGCTGGAAAAGGAAATGACAGCCCACTCCAATATTCTTGACTGGAAAATCCCATAGGCAGAGGAGCCTGGCAGGCTGCAGTCCAAAGGACTGCAAAGAGTCAGGCACGACTGAGCATGCATGATTGTGTACTCATGTTCTACTTCAAAATCTTCTTTATTTAGAAATGAGAGAAATTTTTGTTTTTCTTATCTTTAAATAACAAATGCCTAACAAATAGGCATTTTCTGGAGATTTCCTTTTGGTTTAGTTTAGTGATAAATATCCAGTACATTTCCTGGGTGGTAACGTCATAACAAGTAACGGTCACGGCTACTCCACTGCTGTCAGTATGAGGTTTGGGGTGTTTGTCTGTTAGATTAGGTTGAGCATATGTGTATCAGAGGCTTGGATGATGGTACAAGTGATTTCGGTTTTATAACGTTTTCCATCCTTAGTTTAAAATTTTAAATAATATTAACTTTATTTAATAATCCACTGAATGACATTCATCTATTAAGGCCCTCTTCCAGGAGGCATACCACGGATATAGGAGTGTGTAGTTAAGTGATGAAAACAAACAATAGAAACAGGAACACATCAAAGGTCAACTGACTAAGTCTAATAATCTCCCCTCTGGTAAAATAGAATCAGAGGTGGCATGAGAGGTGGTTTAGGCCAATCAGGGAAGGAATAGCATCTGAGACAGAAGTGCTTTGTATCCTCAATTTTCAGTACCCAGTTCCTGAAACTCAGTAACTCTTGGTTAAATTTCACTTGAATCCAACAGTTTGGTAATCTTCATTGCTGTTAAGTTGCTAAGTCATGTCTAACTCGTTTCAACCCCATGGACTGCAGCACGCCAGGCTTCCCTGTCTTTCACTATCTCCCAGAATTTGTTCAAACTCATACCGTTGAGTCAATGATACCATCTAGCCATCTCATCCTCCGTCATCCCCTTCTCCGCCTGTTTTTAGTCTTTCCCAGCATCAACCTCTTTTCCAGTGAGTTGGCTCTTCGCATCAGGTGGCCAAACTATTGGATCTTCACCTTCAGTATCTGTCCTTCCAATGAATGTTCATTGTTGATTTCCTTTAGCATTGACTGGTTTGATCTCCTTACAGTCCAGGGGACTCTCAAAAGTCTTCTCCAACACCACAGTTTGGAAGCATCAATTCTTTGGCACTCGGACTTCTTTATGGTTCAGCTCTCACATCCATACATCACTACTGGAAAAACCGTCACTTTGACTAGACAGGCCTTTGTTGCCAAAGTGATGTCTTGTTTTTTAATACGCTGTCCAGGTTTGTCAGAGCTTTCCTTCCAAGAGCAAGCATGTTTTAATTTCATGGCTGCAGTCACTGTCCACAGTGATTTTGGAGCCCAAGAAAATAAAATCTGTCACTGCTTTCACTTTTTCCCTTCTGTTTGCAATGAAGTGATGGGACTGGACACCATGATCTTAGGTTTTTGAATGTTGAGCTTTAAGCTACCTTTTTCATGAAGTAAGAGATAAATAAAGACTCAGTAGCCAAAATTGATTTCACAAAACTTGAGACAGTAAAGTGTACTTCCCTCATGGACTAGTCCTTCAGGCCTTCATGACAGTGTAGTATAGTAGGTTTCTCTGTCCTCAGCAGAATCTGTTAAAGATGGAGGTCAGAGTGACAAGCAATGGCTGAATGCCTTGATGGCATGTGAGAAGCCAGCAGTGTGGGGCCAGAGTTATTCTGAGCTTTGGTCAGACAATTTTGGAGTTGGCTCTGGAGCGTCCATTGTCTTAACGGCTCTGTTCTTCAATTTATGTTTCTTAATAATGAAAACTCAGCAGTGGCCACAGGACAGGAAAAAGATCAGTTTTCATTCCAATCCCAAAGAAAGGCAATGCCAAAGAATGCTCAAACTACCGCACAA
>SJYA01005528.1:8453-24318 GCA_006410615.1 Neotragus moschatus | reverse complement strand
TCGGGGTTCCTGGTCCACTTTTCCTCGTTCCACGCCCGCTGCTCTTGCTGCGCTTGTGGTAGTGCATCTCTGCGACTCACGTTGCTGTACAAATAAATATTACCAACTAGTCCCTTATACGCACGTATGGAGATATATACATACTTATCCGTATAAAGTATTCTGTCGCACAGCCGCGTACGCAGCCCCCCCTGTACAAAGACTTGTGTACCCACGCGGGGTCGGTACAACAGTATGCACCTGTACAGACGCATATATATATGTATATATATGTATACTTTTGACAGCGCAGCCAGACAGAGAAGAGAGAAATCTACTAGACAAAAAAAGTCTCATGAAGAGGAATTGCTCTTCAGTAACGGGCCTGCGTCTTTTTATTTAGTATATATTTTCTCAGGCACAGAGGTTCGAGGCTTCATGCAGGCGTACCTCTTTCAGTGTGTTATGCATGTACACAAATCTGTCATTTATGTTTCTGCTGCGACCGGCAGACACAAGTGGCCCGTCACTTCCATCAACGACGTCGTCTCCCTATACAAATGTGAAGATTAATGCAAGCTCACGGCGGGAGCACCCTGAGCACCTCCAACATAGATACAGATAGCATGACGCCAACGTGCCGCATACAGGGAACTCATTCTGAATATGAGTCTGGTCCAGGGCGCACATACGGCACGTAGAGAGATTGAGAGGGCGCACGACTCGGCACATTCGATAGGCAAACACGAGACTGTATAGTAGCCGCACAGGGGGCCGAAGACGTGGGCAGTACGCGCGTACAGCAGATGTATCTCTCTCTTGCCGAAAGTAGCTCACCCTAAGTGCGACGCAGTCTGCCGCCGGGTGTGTGGTTTCCCGTGCAGTGCCGTGCTCGAGAGCAGTGTGCCACCCACGCTTGATCCTGATGAGGCCTGTGGCACGAAGCAGCCACGCAATCAGCGGAGGTGATACTCTCCCTCGTAGAAACCGCGTATTAGCCGCCGTATCAGCGGGCCACTAACGCGTGATGATGCTGGCAGGCGTGGCCTGCGGCGGCTGCGCACGTAGCAAAGTTGACCACCTCTCCCACGGCGATGGCGTATCGTTCCCTAGATTCGCGGGACACGCACGCTTGATCAGTAGGAGACCTGTGGCTCCGGGCACGTACGAGAATAGCAGAGGTGACTCTCCCTCTAACAATGGCTTATCATCGGGAAGATCAGCAGGCCCGGCACGCTCGACCATGGGGAGGCCCGCGGCACGCGGGAGCTACGACAATAGCAGAGGTGACTTCCTCTCTGATAACGGTGGCGTATCGTCGCCAAGATCAGCACGCCACGCACGCTTGATCTTGTTGAGACCCGTGGCACGAGGCAGCTACGAAAAATAGCAGAGGTGACTCGACTTCCCATGTCAGTGGCGTATCACCGCAGAATTAGCAGGCCACTCAGGCGGGTTGATGGTGGGACCCGTCGCCTGATCCAGCTACGCATGTACCAGTGTTTACTTTCTCTCTCGTGGCAATCCCGTACCCGCCCCAAGACCGGCTGGCCGCTCGCGCGGGGCTACGCTGAGGGGGACGGGAAATCCGCCGGCTCGCTAGTAACACGCGGCGGCCTCAAAACTAGCAAAGCTGGCTTCCTCATGGCAACGTCGTACCACCATCGAGGTCAGCAAGCCACTCACACCTGCGGCTCTGAAACTGGCCAAGCTGGCTTCCTCACTCATGGCAGTGTCGTATCACTATCGAGGTCAACAGACCACACACACCTGATGACGCTGAGTGCCGTGCCCTGAGGCAGCTACGAATATAGCAGGCCTGGGTTTGACCTTTCTGTTTCATGCGAGTGTCGCACCGGCCTCGAGGTCAGCAGGCCGCTCACGCTTGATCACAGACTCGTGGCACGTGGCCACCATAGAGAGAGCAGAGGTTGCCCGGGCCGCCAACGCAGCATTCACGCCGGCTGACGCTAGTAACAAACGGCATTTAGCATGCCAGCTTGTTAGGCGTTTACAGCCCCCCTACAGCCTACTCGTTCATGTGCGAGAACGCAGTTTTAGACAGGGACCACTGCCACAGACTTCATGCTCCAGTCTGCAAGTACTTCAAACTGCTTAGACAGTATGCATTTAAGTCCTCATCTACCAATATTTTAGCGTGCGGGAGAGGAGACGGTGTAGGGGTTTTTTTTTGTATATCTGCTTATTTTACCCATATAACAGCGAAATGCGACTAATCTGGAAGCACATGTCACGCATGACCGCCGTGCAAACTGGTCAGCTTACCACCGTGGCGCCTAGTCCACCGCTTCCGGTAGCTTCAAAGTGTTGCAGCCGTTTATACCCAGATAGTGATGCCGTTTCACCAAAAGTACGGCAGCTGTGGAGGACGCAGACACTCTCCTCTAGTAGCAAGACATCTGCACAGCGGTGCACGCGTGTACACATTTATCGAGGAGCCGAGTGGCGGTGGGGACGTATGTCAACCTTCGTGTATACATCTGTACAAGGGCTACTCGGTGCGTACGTCGGTGGCAGAAGAGACGTCGGCGCACATGTGTGTGCTCTGCCCGCCTACACAACAGTACGGAGCAAAATGCCGAGGGTCTCATGAGGACGTAGTGCTACTACTGAACCTGCAGAGTGCATAAGTACCGTTGTGTACAGGCAGACCGGACTGCTAGTCCCCCACAGCTGCTGTACGGTTCTCAATCTGGTATGCGTACAATAGTTTCAGCACAAGGCGGAAATGCCGGTTTCATGACGGCGTGGAACGCGCTTACCTACGGATTCTGGTTTGTGCTAAGCTGCGCTCTATCCTTCACAGGATCGGGCACTTTCCATATACGGCACTCATATAGCCTTTATCATCAGGCAAAGCGGTCCGCTGCGGTGGGTGGTCACTTCTTGCTTTTCTGACTGTCTGCCCAAGAAGCGCTGAGGTCTCACACGCACCCACCCGCTTCCACGACGCCTGTACATCTTTCTGCATCGGGGGTGACCGATAAGTCGCTCAGCCTACATCGGCCTCCTCATCACGTGTCCAGGTATTCCTACCGAGGACCGTGCAATCCGGCTAGCACGTACGGCTGGCTGACACTCCGGCTGATGTGCCGCAAAGTCTTGTCCTTCTGAGGTTGCCTGCTGCTGGTTCTGTTCTGCTGCTTTCTGTCGCTCTCCTCTTATGGCAATCTCTCTCTGATGCGGCTCCTTCGGTAGCTACACGCCCTAGCGTATCTGCTGTCCTCCTTTCTATGTGTCGGTGCTATGTACAGCCTCACGTCTATCTTACGAAGTCAGCACGCAGTCCCGGACACATGCTGCGCGTGCGGCTTTACCCGAAGCTAGACTTGCATGAAGTCATCTCCTTGCCCCTTTTGCTTCTGCTTTTCTCATCACTTTCTTCGTTTGTATCACGATACAATATCTGCTACGGTGCCCGCAGTTCCCAGCTGCTGGCCACTCGGGCTGCGCCATCGCTCATGCTACCCGTACCTATCCCTGCCGGTGCTGGTCCTTGTTTTACGTGGGTTGCTTTTTGACATCGTGTGGCTGCATTGGCTGCCCCTGCTCGTTGGTATGCCGCTGAAACTAGCTCAGAGTTGCCGCTGCGTATGCCCTCTCAGGTGTACTTGCTGCTCTTCTTCCTCCCCATGCTCCGGCTGGCGCGTATTCCGCAGCGGGGACATGCCACGCCTGCCGTGTAAGCTGCGACAAGAAGAGATCAGCCGCAGCGCTCGTTCCCTCTCCTTTGGGGACCTCTGGCCCAACGAATGATGTAGAGCGCCACAGACTGTCCTCGTTGTGTGCATGAAGTGATGTGTTCATTGTAGAGAAACCAGCGGAGGGGGGGTACACCAGGGGGCGCCGTCGTCTGCTATCACATGCAGGACCACTGGTCATAGCGATGTCTTCTCTGCGCATGTAAAGGATTTTCGATGATGCGGCATATGTGAAAATAAAGCCAAGAGTGAATGATATCTTAAATTGGGCAGAGTGGGGCGTGCTGTAAACATCCGCCTGCTGTACATGAGGCGCCACCTGACTCGTCTTCTCCTCTAGCAAGCATCTGACCGCGCGTCCCGCCTTCTAGCTCCTCTTATACGACACTTTTTGCAAGGCTCGTGTCGACAGTTGATTACGGACACAAACATACGCTCGCGGGTGCGTTATACCGCTGCGGGCGGCTTCAAGGGTGCGGGTACGCTCCTGCCCGCGGAGCGGTACGCGGTAGGATTCACGCCCATAGTGTGCTCTTGCTTTTAGAGCGCTGTGGTGCACGGCTACCGTTTATCTGTGTCCTTGGTCCAGAAGCCGTTTCATCGAAGCTGCCTTATCGACCTGACACATGCGCCTAAAGCCATCTTCTGGCTGGCGACTTCTGGGCTGTGAACGTGCTAAGCCTCGGCGGCCTCGGCCGCTCCCCGCAGCTACCTTCTCGATCGAGACGATTGAGCGTTTACCCGTTTCCCTGCCTCCCGTCGTTGCAGATATCCGAAAATTTATGGACTTTGAGTATTTTTGAGGTAACATCTGGTCTACATGGAACACAGGTGGAAGGTATGACTTACATCTCATACTTCTCAGGCACGGGTGGCGCCTTCTGCTAAGTCTTACTTTCTATAAATGAACGCACTAAACTTTGAACTTCGTCTTTCTGCCTGTTGCTAATAACCTGTTGAAATGTGCGCAGTGCAGGTGTGCACACTCCGATGGGAGCATTTCCCGTCGATACGTCTGTGTCCGTCTGTTATGCGCTGAGACAGAAGTTCCGTCAAAGCACGCATGCTAAAAAGCGGGCATGAACGCAGACATCTCCTGTTCAACTCCGCATGAATGATGTCTTCTTCATTCGCGTTTTTTACCATCTTCCACCCACGTGGTTCTTTCTTTCATATCCACGCCCGCTTGCAAGGTTCTGCGTAGGCTTGTCAGCCGGCCCCTGAGAGACGTCTCCCCCCCTCGTTTGGCGTCTTTTTAACTGTCTGTCACTCCATCTTTTGTTATTTGGTCTCTACCTATCCTGCCGCCCTTTTTTCCAGCTTTTTACAGTGCGCATTTGTAGCCGGTTCTCGCCAACTTCGTTCTCCTCTTCCTCTTCGTGCGATGCAGCGGGCGTGTGAGATGGTGGTATCGCTGCTGCGCGTGGACGCTTTAACGCAGCGCTGCCCTTTTCACGTTTTGAATGTTCAGATACTGGACTTGTTACAGCGAGAAGGACTTATTCGAGGATTTGTCGTCGATGGGGCCAAAATAGAAATCCTCCTAAAGTATTATAAGGGCGGCCCGGTAAGTCACATGGGCGGATGCACTGGTTTGCACCGGGTCTGTGTTACACATATTCACTCGTGCAAGAGGCCTTCCCTGGGTGTTCCCGGCGTATGAGAATATGTATATGTGCCGGTGTTGTTGCATACGTCAAAACGGGGGCGGTCCGCGTGTGAGTGTCGGATCCAAATGTGAAGGTATATGTATATATGTAAGCTGCTGCAGCGGCGCGTGTATTAGGTATCATATGCCGCCGTCCGGCTCCTCGTGTGTGCGCACGTACACTGTCTCTCCCTCTGTGTGCACTGTCTGCTTGAACGCGGGTAGTCTCCGGGGGTGTGATGATGAACATGTATAATCGTGCGCACATCCGTACATAGGTGGAGCAATGGACACGGTGATAGTTGGTACGGGCGCCGACAATGCTACACTGCAGGCTGTCTCTGATACAAAGTTGATGACCCACTGGTGCACAGTAGAGCACGCTACAAACCTCTAATTTTGCGAGCATATTGATGTACGTGTATGTACTGCAGGTGATACGAAACGTACGTGTTGTTTCGAAACCAGGGAGAGATATATGGCTAACTCCGCATGAACTAAAATTTCGAACGCGGTACAACACCGGCCTGTGGGTGATGCAGACGGCTTGTGGAGTGATCTCTCACAGAGACTGTATTCGCATGGGCATCGGAGGAAAGATGTTGATGGCGATCAACAACGGGTTCCAGCATTTCTGCTGATGTTGCAGCTGCGGTTTGCTGTGAGAGAAAAAATGCAACAAGCAGGGTGCACAGCCTTGAATTTGACCACCGTCTCTCGTAGCGTCTGGGGCGTTGATGTCGCTTCTCGACACTAAGGTGAGCATGCGTCTTCCTCGCGTTCGCCACGAGGATGTGCTTGCCCGCGAATAAAATGTGATCGCGGTGGTAACAACCGTCTCAGCTTCACTGTTTCTGGGGGGAGAGACCTCTGCAGCAGGAGATCAGAGCCTAACTGGCGGTCAGCGTCATCGGAATTGGTGGCGTCGCTACCGTGACGGAGGGACCACACATGAGCGAGCCAGGCATTCCTGCCTGCAAGAATACTTGTCTAGTTAGCTCCAGTGCTGTCGAAGGATAGAAGCGACTGCGGCAGCAGCTGAAAATGTAAGGCAGTGGAGGCCATTCGATGTTGTGGAGCCGCTAGTACGATCAACAGGCCGGAGATAAGCGAGGGAGGCGTTCCTGTGTAGGCCGTCACGGTGAGACAACCTTCTGGGCCGTAGAGTATGAGGACTTGCCTGCTAGCTGTTGTGATGACAGGAAATTGTGGCGGTCCGCCATACATCTTGCGTCGCACATGGGCTTTACGCGTATAGGTAGCGTGGTGTATTTTCACTGCGGGCTCTGTGAAGTGCGGCCGTCTCTGCGTCACCGTCTGCGCGACAGACACCTGCGGCTGCTGCTGTGAACATCAACACAGACTAAAGCCTCTTAATGCTCCGGACATTAATTTTGCTGCATCTTCCGATGCGGTAGACTTTCGTGCGAAAAGCTTTCGTCTCTGCATTCCGGTTCGCAGCCGCTGCCCCCTCCTGAGGGTTGGCTACGGCCTATCGGTGGCCGCCCTGTAGGAACCCACCCTCGCGGTAGTCCGATAGAAATTCCAGCAGGAGTATTTGGACATAGCGGGTCCGTGGGGTGCTCTTGTATCTCGCGTACTCACACTATTCAGTGCCTCTGAGCCATCGCTTCGACAATCATACCGCTCGCCCTCCCCTTCGGTTGCCTAGCCCCCGCTGTTACCAACTTCGTTGACGGTCACTGTGAGGACGGAAATGACTGACAGACTGCAGACATGACAGCACTGCGTTCCCGCTTTCTTCTGCCTGTCGAAGTGTACGCTCAAGGACGGACCGCAGCACATCCAGCGCGTTGCTTGTAGTGAGGCGCGTGTACGTGCTAGTGCTGAGAGCCACGGTAGCGGCGCACACATGTCGTCGTCTTCGTGCTGCGCGTGTTTTTCAGAGTGTCTCGAAATGTGTGACGAAGCACAGTCATCGATAGGAGCCCGTTACATCTAAGCAGCGTAATGTTTTTGCTGCGAGGTTAGCGCGGAAAGACGCTGATACCCTCTGAGTGCGATAAATGTGGAAGTCTGCTGCCGCCTGGCCCGCAGGGTATACTGCTCAGTTGAAAGAAAGATGGTGCTTAGCTNGACGAAGCACAGTCATCGATAGGAGCCCGTTACATCTAAGCAGCGTAATGTTTTTGCTGCGAGGTTAGCGCGGAAAGACGCTGATACCCTCTGAGTGCGATAAATGTGGAAGTCTGCTGCTGCCTGGCCCGCAGGGTATACTGCTCAGTTGAAAGAAAGATGGTGCTTAGCTGTAGTCAGGACCGCCGGCTCCTCCGCATCAGTTGATAATGCTGCCGTTGGTGAAGGCAGGGAGGCTAGTCGGTGCGAACGCGGGGACGTATTACAGAAGCCGAGAGCAGGAACAGGAAGTACGCAGCGACTGCGACACTACAAGACTAGGCTTCTACATGCACGCAGGCAGCAGCGCATCTACAAGACACGAAGACGCATATTTTTCACCTTGTGCGTCTATACGTATGCATATATAAATATATGTATATATGCATATGTTGAAGGATGAAGGCACACATGAATACACGTTCGCAATTATACCGATACGCGGCTTGGCTCGGACGCGCACCAGCGGCGCCGGGGCCCTGAAGAATCCCGCAGGCGCGAGCATGTACCATTCACGCGCCAGCGGTGTATACGTATATAAATACGGAAAGTGAGAAAGCTTCGAAGTCGGACTCTTGGCTCTTGCACACACAACACAGTGAGTCCCCGCACAGTAACTTCCACTACACCAGCATCGCGCCATATTCGGCCTGATCACTCGTGTGCGAGCTTCTTCCGGCTAGATGTTTCGAGCACATCTGAGACGTTCTGCTACGCCGGCCGCCGTACCTTCGCGTGTATCCGTACTACACTGTGTGAACGCCCAGCCACCCCAATAGTGGCCGTGATACTATAGACAGCTTATGTGCTGGACCCAACGAACAGGTGGGACTGGGCCATGGTAAACGTTCCCGAAAAATTACGCCTAAAGAGCTGAATGGAGTAAGAACTCCCCACCATCCGACTAGGAGGCGCAGTCCTCGGCGGTGCATGCGCCTGCATATGGAAAAGACACGTGCTTGGCGCAGGTTGGCACTCTATGGCGCTGGCGTAAGTGACCTGCCTCAATTTGTATACGCAGACGCTGATCAAGACTACAGTGGACTGCTGACTACGCTGCGAACTGTCGTTGTTGCTGCGTTCCAAAAGAGGCTGTTTCCAGCATCGCTGTGGCGTACTGAGGGAACGGTGTCACTCATTCGAAGGTGGGTGCTTTATGTTTCGGTTGTGTAGCGACGAGCATATGTCTCTGGCAGCCTTCAGCGTGAAGCTTCAGCTTACGTGTGCCCTGCGCTTCGGCGCTGAGAGGGCGAGCCTCTTCGCTTTCTCTAGAAGAATGCCGCGTAACGTTCTTTCCGGAGAGTGGGAGCCAGAGCGGCGAGACCACCTCGCTTCTGATTGAAGGAAAAACCTGCCAGATGAATCAGCGTCACCGTCGTGTACACAGTGTCACCCTCACAACTTGTGGCTTGCTACGAAGTGTGCTGTAAGGTGTACGCCACTGATGGAATTGTATATGCGAGCAGTGAAAAGCTGGGCGGAGAACCGGGTAGTTACGCCGTAGTGCATGACCTTGTCTGTGCTCCCCGGGGGGGGGAATACAAGGCACGACACTCATCAGCAGATAAGGACAATATTTTTTCACGGGGAGCGGAAGCGGGCCAGAAGGCCAAACCTGAGGCTACAAGGCGGGCGCCTACGTATGTGTGACTTCGAAACACGGGAGCAAGCTTCCAGTACGGTCTGGTCATAAGAAACTACGACTGCAGCGCATACTGCCCTGTACGGCAGACTTGTTAGAATATCCTGAGCGTCTGTGTCCTGTCTATCTATATCTACCTATCTATCTACATACACATATATATATGCACAGGACTCGAAGTAAGAGATACGGAGCCCCAGCATATGTACTCGTGCAGATGCATATATGCGCATATATGCGTAGGAGACCCGCCAGGAGCCCCAAGCTTCTCATCTGAGTTCACGCTGTCCACCCGGGTAGGTTTGGAACAGAAGTCCAGCACGTGAGCTGGACGATGTGCAGACGTAGCGAGCGGGGCGCCAGCGCCGCCAGGGAATCCTCGGCTTTCCTGTGGAGCACAACTCCGCTAACCCCGTGCTCCCAATTCGCAAACCGGTTCGCGACACGACGCCGCCAGAAAAGCTCTCCGCTCCAGCAGTTGTAAGTGCTTGTTGGACGCAGTACGAGACGATAGAGCCCCTGGGCGCCTCTAACAGCAGCGCACGCCTATGTCGACGGATCTCCTGCAGCTATACCTTGCAATGATGTCCACAACTACGCGTATATATACGCGCGCGAATGTAGCCAGACACGCGAGCTTAATACGGCATCGTGCTCACAAGACCAGAGGGCACATCCTCTCCTGGTTCCTCACGTGTTATCGAGGAGCGGCATATTGTACACATGTGCGCGATGTCTGCTGACGCCCACACCGGCTCATCGCAGACGTACTGAGGAGATTTGTTTGGTTTGGGTGCGCGTCTGACGCAGTCCATTCAGTTTGTACGCGCACTTGACGCTGCAGCACTTCGTACTTACTAAGAGTAGAATGGAGTGAGCAAAAGGCTACCCCCTTCGCCTCACGTGCTGCCTACGTCCCGTACGACTGAGTCTGTGCGACGATTGGCCGCTTCAAACAAACATGAGGCCCCGCTGAAGTATCCAGACTGTACCGCGAAGCGCGTTCAGGCGTCGTGTCACTTTTCGATCGAACGGAGTTTCCGTCGAGCCTCAGCTGTAGACTGCAAGATAGGTCAGACTGTTTTTTCTTGATCGTAGGTACCTCCCCCATTTTCGTATATATCGTCGACCACAATAGGTCCCGCGCACAAATTATGGCTCGTGCGGCTCACCACCTCTGAGCCGTTCCTACAGTTTGTATATAGAGGGGGTTGCTTTGCACAGAGCGTCCTACACGTGCAGATGAGGAGCCTCACATACCTTCCTACGCATGCACTAGTCTACGTCGATATGCGAAGGTCGTGCACGCAGATATCTCATTTCTCTTTTCATACTTCAGGGTGGCCACTGAGGCCATAAGACGCCATCCTCCAGGCGGTACGACTTTGTAAACAGGCACGGCACGTCTCTGATGCATGGCTAGTCAGCTCCGTTATGGAACTTTTCTACGAATGTTGAGTCGACGGTCTCATACACGAGGCTAGATGATGCACACGGCATCTGTACCTAACAACCACGCGATTTACAAACCTGGGCTGCGTGTCCTAGCGTTGCGCCGGTAGCTCACGAGTGCACCGGTGTAGGGCGTGACGACTCTTACGTAATGCTCATGGCGTTAGGTCAGGTACGAAAGCACAGTACATGCGCACATGTTTTCCACTATTGTACGAAAGCGTGCAGCGGCTCCAGACTGCAAGGGTGCTGCAGCAGGCGTGCCGGGTGTCTCGGAAGAAAAACACAAGTTACAGAAGACAGGTAAGCGGCGGGGACAGTGCTTCCACGCCCGTGGTGCGTACTTGTTCAAACTGCATCCCCTACCGAAAGCAGCAGCCTAACGCAAGGGAGCTACCTCGGGCTGCGAAGAATCTGGCAGTCCCTGTGAGTCGCATGGGAGGATAATGACCTGGCCCCCCTTCTGCGGCACACCCGTGCGTAGGATAATGTGGTACAGTACGTCTGAATGCGTCCTCTGCGCCTGAGAGAGCGACGCCACTTGCAGTAGGTGCGTTGAGAAGACGTGCGGGTCTGCTGTCCAATCAACACGCGAGCTCTTTGTGAGAGCGCCACGGGCTTGAAGCTCCGTAGACGCCAGTGCGCGCGTCCGCAGATATCCGAGGTACGGCGTAGGAAATTTCATGGCCCGTATACAGAATTTTTCCGATGGACGCACCTTACACCGCCTGCACCACCGGCACTGACAATATNCAACACGCGAGCTCTTTGTGAGAGCGCCACGGGCTTGAAGCTCCGTAGACGCCAGTGCGCGCGTCCGCAGATATCCGAGGTACGGCGTAGGAAATTTCATGGCCCGTATACAGAATTTTTCCGATGGACGCACCTTACACCGCCTGCACCACCGGCACTGACAATATATCGTACGCAGGCTTAAAGTATTCTCTGGAAGCCAAGAGGCGTCCCCAGTGGCGTCATTGACGCAGGTCACACCGTATGCCCCCTTAGCAGCAAAATATACGCTAGGGATGCCGGCGCACGGGACGCGGTCTTCTGAACACGTAGGGCCTTCAGCCGTGCACATATCGTGATCCATTGCGTAGTACTCTGTAGTGTTGCGTGTAGCCACGACGCCACAGCGGCCCCCGCGCAGAGACGAAAGAAAAGCAGGAACAGACGGCGGCTACCGACTCCAGCACGTGCAGGAGAGAGCAATTCATCCTCGGCATCGGACCGGTGGCTGATCATCCAAACGTACAAAAACACACACGCCGCCGCGTCGCCGTCGCGATGCGCTCCATGAAGGCTAGCAACGCCTTACAGAGAGACCTGAACAGGGTGAGGCAGTCTGAGTACCGCAGCGGGCCAACAGCTGCTCATGAGCGAATCAGCGTATCCGAGTGGCTGGCTGCTAGAGCGGCCTAAGCCGGCTCGCGACGAGCGCAACCCACATAAACAAGAATCATAGCCGACTGAAAAGCCTAAAATGGAGGAACCTGGGCATGTCGCTCCAGAAATTCCGAGAGTTCGCCGGCAAATCATCGCTAATCGCCAACAGCTGTGCCGTGCGCCGCACTGCGGAACACACTTCGCCGACATTTAGGCTCTCTTGTCCTTGTTTCCAGGTGCGCGTGTTTGCGGTAGCGCTTTTCGTTTCCGCTTCCTGTTCCTCTTCCTATTCTGCTGCCGCTGCTGCTGTTGTGTGGCTCCAGCAGAAAGGGCTTTGTCCCCTCTGCTCTCGGGCAGCACTGTGAATACCGAAAAACCTACCATTGCTTCAGCTGTCCCACACCGCGATTGGGGTCAACACGTGGCGACTCTTCGCTCCTGATCCCTGTAGGCCGCTGGCCCCTGTACCTGTGCAAACGCTTTATGAAACAGGACACACAGATCTGAATACATTAGCCAGCAGTTTGCAAGGTATCCTGCGACACAATGGGAGGTAATACGCGGTGGTGGCTTCTAGTGAAGCCTAAGCTGGTGCGCTATATATGCAGCACCCTTCGACTTTTTTCGACAACTTGCAGGAGAGTTTAGAACTATAAGGTAACTTGCTCGGCAACATCCTATAATTCTTACTTCACATATTTCCTCATGTTCGCGATGCCAGCGTCGCGTGACGCACTGGCAAGCACATCCTCCTGAACCCTCTTAACAAAAATTCGACCCCGACATAACTACAAGCTTTTCCCTCATGACTGAATCATGTGCATAGCTTCCCGCAGTCTACTGAGATTTTTTGCTCTTGGACTTCTTGGGGAGCAGCACAGAGTGCACATTGGGCATCACACCGCCGCTGGCGATGGTGACCCCACCGAGAAATTTGCTCAACTCCTCGTCATTTCTGACAGCGAGCTGGATGTGTCTCGGGATGATCCTTGTCTTCTTGTGATCCCTGGCGGCATTTCCCGCAAGCTCGAGAATTTCAGCGCACAGGTATTCCAGCACGGCTGCCATGTAGACTGGCGCACCTGCTCCCACGCGCTTCGCGTATCTCCCCTTCTTCAGGTATCTGCTGATGCGACCCACCGGGAATTGCAGCCCTGCCTTGGCAGATTTGCTGCTGCTCTTTCCCGACTTCTTCGCACGCCCGCCCTTGCCTTTAGCCGACATTTTGGCAATACCGGAGAAAAACGAATCTCGTTATAAGACACGGGAAAATGGCAAAAACGCTACACCTGTGCGGCAGCGCACCAGTTAGCACGTTGAATAACGCCCTTCCTTGTAAGCTCGCTACGTGAGGTCGTAAGCAGACCACACTTTGAAGCTGTCAAAAAACCGAAGAATGAGTTTTCTGACAGAACCCTCCCCCTCAGGTGCGCACCAGAACCCATCATCAGCGCACTGTGTGCCGTTGCATAGTGGCACCGGTCCTAACGCGGGGGTACAGCAGCCGTAGCAGCACCGCTGCATCTTCGCCCCGGCGCCGCGCAGTAGTACTACGCAGCACCACCCGCGGGGCGTGATCGATCCACCGGCCTCGCGAACCGGCCCTACTTTTCACAACGACGCTGTCGCATCGCTGTGGTCCCATCCATCATCTGCACAGCGCGCCCTTTTGCCGGAGGGGGCCGCCCGGCCGGGATGGTGGTGAGTGGAGGCTGATGGCTGCTGCCGCGTGGAGAAACTTTGCCGTTCAACCTTCCGAGCAGTCGCAGCTGTGATGGAAAACACGATATTAGCTAGCTGCCCGTATCAAGTTGTTGCTAGCTCCTTCGCATCTACGTCAGTCTACCCTCCCACGCAGACAACACCCTGCTTCTGCCGCCGGACGTACCCTAGATACACGCTGGCGACTACATTACACGCCCTTCCCACCACACGGGCTTACGACAAAACTTCGGCAGCAACAGATACACTGTCGGTGCTGCGGGGATGTAACTATTTCGACGGCGGAGCACCCTCCATCCTACCAGGGCCCTGCCTCTTGCGCCGTTCCGCGGGTGGCTGCGCCACTGCAACACCCCCGCTGCGGGTGGGGGTGGCCGGCTCGCGCGCGTGCGCGTGGCCGCGTACGCTGGTGGGGTGCTGTGACACTGCGCAGACGCTCGCGCTGCGGTGCCGGCTTGTCAAAAAACATTCTTCTTCATTTCCATCTTCTGCGCGCACACATAAATTCCTCTTCGGAATAGAAGAGACGCTAAAGTTGTGCCTGTTGCACCGGGTATCGTACGCGCACGAGGTTGAGGGAAGGAGAAGATCCATCTCCTCCTTATAACCACCTACCGCATCCGTCTTGGTGTATAGTACTGATCTTGTGTGGCATTTTTTCAAAATGGCACGCACAAAGCAGACAGCCAGGAAGTCCACTGGTGGCAAGGCACCAAGGAAGCAGCTCGCTTCCAAGGCAGCCAGGAAATCCGCGCCCCTCAGTGGCGGCATCAAGAAGCCCCACCGATACAGGCCCGGAACTGTTGCTCTCCGAGAAATCCGCAGATACCAGAAGAGCACTGACCTGCTGATCAGGAAGCTGCCCTTCCAGCGCCTGGTGCGTGAAATCGCACAGGACTTCAAGACTGACCTGCGTTTCCAGTCCTCTGCTGTCCTCGCCCTCCAGGAAGCTGCTGAAGCTTACCTTGTTGGCCTGTTCGAGGACACCAACTTGTGCGCTATCCACGCGAAGAGAGTTACTATCATGCCCAAGGACATTCAGCTTGCGAGAAGAATCCGTGGAGAGCGCTCGTAAATGCTGAAACTTGGCTGCATATAGTCTTTGACCGAAGATGGAACGGACTATAGAATGTCTAGCCAGAGCTAGGTTGGAATGAGTGGTTTTTCACTTTAACGCTGCACTACCCTGTCTTAGGCTTCACTAGAAGCCACCTCCTCATGGCGGTCGAGCCGCCGAAGTCCGTGTTGCCAAATGAAACTGAGAAAGAAAGAGGGAACGTGTACGGTGTGCACCGTGGTCCCCCCACTGTGACAGCGAGCGGGGTCCTCTCGGATTATCTGGCCGTTCGGGAACCGTCAGCCGCTGCAAAGAATTGTTTGCAGTGTCTGCAGGGCTGTGGTATTCACGCCGGATTTCTGTCGACGTCAGCTCTGCTACCAGTTGGAGCAGAAATATTCAGGCAGTTCGCACTACTTGGTCTCCCACCTGCACGTAAGTAATTCACCTGCGTTCGACGTTCGTCGCTGTCAGGACTCACTTCAACCTAAGTATGAGGTAGTCCCGGGCACAATAGATTTTCACGTATACTTCAGCTATAACCACGTGCAGCGGGAATATGTTACCCTCTAACCTTAGGACTACAGTCTTCAGGTACAGTTTAGATCAAACGACGTGCAGCGGGAACATGCACAGCTCTAGCACTACTAATACTACTACAACCTTACCTGTACTTCACATCGAACTACGTGCGGCGGGCTACTACTACTACAATCTTACCTGTACTTCACATCGAACTACGTGCGGCGGGAAGATGCACACCTTCAGCACTGCTACTACACTTATCTCGAGATGCTGTTGGCGCCATACTCGGCAGCTGCAGAGCCACAGGGCACTTGTTTGTCAGTTCGTCAGCCCAACGACTCTCCTACCGAGAAGACGCCAATTCTACTGCTGATCGTAAGGGCGTACCACCGTTGCGTTCTACGGGGCGGAGCGTACAAAGAGTACAGACTACCAGTCGCGCCTGGCTGATCTCGGGCTATAGCTGAGTTGATACATATGTATAGTGAACTGTAGGCGTATGACTATATATATATATATATATACGTATGTATATATGCATACGCTGAGGATCTAGCCGAGCACACGTACAAACATGGCGTGGTCCGGTCTCC
>SJYA01005527.1:0-24911 GCA_006410615.1 Neotragus moschatus | reverse complement strand
CCCGGTCCCCGCCGCAGCCTCCCGTGCCCGGCGGGCTCTCCCCCGGTTCCCCCATGTGCTGTCGCCGGGAGGTCTGTCGGGAGTGGCGGAACCACCTCCTTGCGGTTTCTGCCCTCCTTTCGCCGCTGTTTCATTCATCCGTCTAGTCGTTTTCTCTTGCGTTGATTCCTTCAATCGGCATCCCGGGCGCTGTTACTGGGCTTTAACAGGACAGGAAGAGAAAATATTAAAAAGACAGTTCTTACTAGCGTACTAGCGCCAAACCCTGGCGACGCGCTTTCTGGTTCTCCGCGTTATCTCCTTGAACTCCCACAGCTCTGGGGAGGCACCTTGTAATTTACAGATGACTCACAAACCCAGCTCTCAACTGGAGTGTCCCACTCGGAAGCTTTAGCCGGATCGCCGCACTTCCATCTCTCACTTGCAGCTTCAAAGTTCTCCATTCTCCCTTCCACCCGTCCCGCCCAACTGCCCCTGCCGCTTTTTCCCCTCCTTGTTCCAGCAACGTTTCCCCACTTTTTTGTCCTCTTCACTTCACTGCTTGTAACCTCAACACGCAGAAGAGCAGTAACAGACTCTAAGTAAATGTTTATTCCACTTGTCACTTCTTTCACCTCTTTGTTCGAGTGCGATTTTCATCTTTGGAATTTCCATTGAACTGCTTCTGAACTTTGTGAGAACCGGTGTGTTTCTTCCTCCTGCCGTTGCATCATGTCAGCTCTTATGTCGGGCAGCATTGTGGTCACCGTGCTCTCCTTTTCTCAGGCTTATCTTACAGTCCTTGTGGATCTTGGGTGAAGTTTAGCTCCTGCAGGGCAAGGCGGCTTCTTTAATGAAAGGGATTTTTACTTCCGTGGTATTTCCAGTCTCTTAGTTGCTTTTATCGAAGGTTTCCAACCACGTGGATGTCTCTGATTATTTCCTATTTCCACTAACTCCAGCTTTTATAGAAGTGGAGTTCCATGTCGTCTGCTAGAACACTGGGCTGCAAGTCAATAAATTTTTTGAATCTCACTTTTGAGGCAAATTATTTAATTTCTGTGCCTTAGTTTGTACTTATCTCAAATTTATTTACTTATTGTGCAAATAAATGACAGATACTGTAGCACTTATTTCATTTCTTGAAAGTATATGTAGAAGATGTTATCTTGAGGCTTGAATTGGACATCACAATTCCAATCTTGTCTGTTGAGTCTTGAGAATCTCCTGCTCAAACCTTCAGGTTTGAGGTGAAGTCTTTCTTCAATCCCTGGATTAGTTCCTAGTGATCACTGTCTTCTCTCTTTTCTGTCCTATGTGGTTATATTCCTTGTAGTGTCTAATTGTTAGGGTCCTGCCCTTTGGTACTTTCTACTTTTTGACTGTGTTATGTTTAACATCCTTTATCATTCCCAACACTAAGTTTATGAGTGTCATGAAGGTCTTAGATTTATTTGGCTTCCGTTATTCCTAGATCATAAGTGTGTAGGAATTGAGGAGCCAGTAACACTCATTTCCAGGATGATTCCCTTCCTGATAAGCTACTGTTTTCTCTTTTGTTCTGCCATGTCTTGGCACTTCTGCATGTAATTTTTTTTTCTAGTTTTTCTGTTCCAGTTAGTTTGTGGATCTGAAAGGGACTTGGAGTTTTCTTTTTTTTCTTTTTAATTGATTTGTTAGTTTTTGCTCTGCTGGTCTTCATTGCTTTTGTGTGGGTTTTTTTTTTTCAGTTGTGGTGAGCAGGGGCTACTCTTTGTTGTGGTGCTCAGGCTTCTCATTGCGGTGGCCTGCTGTGTGCCAGCCTCCGTATTAGAGTATGATATACCACCGTAGGACGGAAAACTTCACCTCAGTCTTTACCTGCTTGCAGAGTGAATTCCTGGGTGCAACTTGAGGCCCTGTCTTATAATGATTAAACTTTGGAGTCTTGCAAGCCTAAGTTCAAGCCCTGGTTCCATTAAATATTAGCTTTGTGGCCTTACAGAAGATACTTAACCACTCTGAAACCTTAGTTTCCTGATGAGATGATACGGATAGTAATAGTATTTGCCTCATAGGTCAGTTGAAATATTCAGTAAGACAAAGCATTAAAGACTTAGCACAGTCCCCCATGTAACTGCTCAGTAAATGTTGGCTAATCTTGTTATCCAACTTGTTTTCAGTAAACATTATTTTTGACACCTTATAACAAAAAGACCATGCTATGACTTGGTTTTGCAAATGAGAATCTTTATTTCTAAAGAAATAGCTATTTTCTTCTTTTAAATAGTAAGTGTAAAAGTTACTGCATTACTTCAGTCTTGGTTTGTAGCAGAATCTTTTTCTCGCCTCTCCACCCCCGAAAAAGCCAATATGTCAGACATAAAAGGCAAAACAAATCTATACTGACCAGCTCTTTGACCTGCTCCTCTGAGACAAGCTGATGCCCTCCAGCAGTGGTGATTTAGGAATTAATTTTAAAATATAGATTTCCCAAGTCTAACCTCTGAGAAAGTGTGATTCTGGGAATGACCAGGGTTCTGCAAGGTTACTGTATTGTTTTCAGCTGATTTGGCTGTTTGGCCTGAGGACCAACTTCATTCTGAGAAACACTCTTTTGGGAAATTGTTTGTTTGAGCTGTATGGATTTTGGTGTAACAAATAACCCACAGCTTGAATTTGAGTAAACAGAATTCTGGATCCTTGCAGGTGGTCCTTGAGTACAGGTAGTGGTATTCTGAGTCTCTTGGGAATCACTGCTACCTAGTTAGCTAGAGATCACAGTTCTGAAAGCAAATGCCGATAAATTAGAGCTCACTGGTGCCCATACTTCTGAAATTGGAAGATGTACAATCCAGAAAGAGTAATTTAGCTCAGGCATACCAGAGCCTTCAGTTAATAATAAATTTCTTTCCATTAGTTGTGGGATGCTGTTAGCCCCATTATTAGCTATTTATTATACAATAGATACCTGATATTTTTGGTGCAAACCAGAAGCTATCTTTGGTAAAGTGAAAGTAGTATGTTGCTGCTGCTTAGTCACTTCAGTCATGTCCAACCAGGCTTTTCTGTGCATGGGATTCTCCAGGCAAGAATACTACTGCAGGTTGCCATTTCCTTCTCCAGTGATAAAGTAAGTGAGCGAAGTCAAGTTGCTCAGTATATGACATTTTAAATAAATCCCTCCCTTTATTTTTTGCTACGTCAGATTTACCAAACAAATAAGTTAGATGCTTATTGTCTTTATAAAAGGCATTCTTTAAAAATTTATTATACATTTCTTTAAACAGTGAGCTTGCTTCTGTCTTTAATTTCTTAAGGCTTGATTTAGTCATACCTTTTAATATAGTTTATCAGTACAAAGGGACATACGTGTTTCATCAACTGGATCTAGTCTCCTAATTTTAAAATAATGAGTGCTTTCTTGTTATTAGGAAAATGGTTTATAGTGATTCCACAGTGCAGTTGTGGGAGTTGGTGATTATTGATTCAGCAGAATCCAAGTTGTTTTCTTAGTAGCATTAACCTTTAGGAGAGAGATTTATGATTTTTAGATGTCTAGTTTAATTCTCTTNTACGTGTTTCATCAACTGGATCTAGTCTCCTAATTTTAAAATAATGAGTGCTTTCTTGTTATTAGGAAAATGGTTTATAGTGATTCCACAGTGCAGTTGTGGGAGTTGGTGATTATTGATTCAGCAGAATCCAAGTTGTTTTCTTAGTAGCATTAACCTTTAGGAGAGAGATTTATGATTTTTAGATGTCTAGTTTAATTCTCTTTTGATGGGAAAATCCTGAAAGACCATTTTTAAATAGATAGGGCTAGTGCTTTGTGTTTTGCCTTGATGAGGAAAAGATTTTTCAATTTACCCTCATAGTTAATATAACTTGCATTCTTCTTGTTAACTGTCTAATATATTTTATTAGGACCTTTTCATCTTCTCTCTGAAGATAGGCTTTCCAAACAGTGTTAATTGTTTCAGGTAACTCTTCTAGGGCTTATTTAGAATTTCTCAAAATATAATCCCTATGCTTTTTATAATCCTTTCTTGAGATAATTTCTTAATGGCTGCATTTTGAAATTTAATTGTAGATTTAAAAAAAACAAAAACACAAAGCAAGTTTTCCTGAAATTCCGAAGGCATGGCTGAGGGAAGGAAATGGGGTTAGCACATAGTTGGGAGTATATTTGAAGAGCTCACTGGATGGGAGCAGGGACTAGATGCGTGCTTTCTTTTCTGGTATCAGTTTGGTTTTTTTTCCCGTTTATTTATTTTTTGGCTGCACTGAGTCTTCTTTGCTGCACTTGGGCTTCCTCTGCTTGCGGCAGCTGGGGGCAGCTCATTGTTGCAGTGTGTGGGCTTGGGTGGCTTCCCGTTGCAGAGCATAGGCTCTAGGCATGCAGGCTTCAGTAGCTGTGGTATACAGTCTTAGCTGCTCCACGGCATGTGGAATCTTCCTAGACCAGGGACTGAACCCGTGCCCCTTGCATTGGCTGGGCTGTGCCGTGCTTTGTTGCTTGGTTGTGTCCAACTCTTTGCGACCCCATGGAATGTAGCTTGCCAGGCTCCTTCCTTTGTGGCAGGTGGACTCTTATCCATTGTACTACCAGGAAAGTTCTAATTTCTTGGTTTTGATAGTTGGACTGTGTAAGATGTTGTCCTTGCTTTTAGGAAAAACACACTGAAATGTTTACAGATAAAGGAATATGTCTCTAATACAATTTTGTATAGTTTTGGGGAAATGTCTGCATGTGTACACATACACAAATATATGCATGTTTGTATTATACATAATTATATAGACACAAGAGGGAGAAAGAAAATAAGTAATAGCTGGTGAATCTGAGCAAAGCATATATGAAAATATGATGTAGGAAGCGGAATTTGCTTCTGTGGCTCCATGCTAAAGAGAAGACAGAGGCTGTTCTGGGCAATACATGCACCGGTTCACCGTGTTCCTTCATGCTTTTTGGCCTCTTGCTGTGATGTATTTTTATTGAAGGACTTACTTTTTTTTCATCTCAGTCTCCATATTTCCCAGAGATGGCACATTTCCCCAGAAATCTTCATATGCCTGTTGTTGAGTGATGAGCTGATGGTCTTGGAGGGTCTTTCTGGGGAGGCGGGCAGGGTGGGGGGGCAACTGTGACTCACTGTGGGGTCAGGGACACTGGTGGCACAAGTACTAGGGAGTACTTATTGGGGTGAGCTGTGCTGGAGACCACCGTTTAACACTAAGACCTGGCCCCACCTCTCCTGTGTTTTTATTTGGCTTCTGTGTTTAGCACTGCAGATACCACCTAGTGGGAATTCATTAAGGAGTGAGTGCACATAGTGCCATTTGTAAAGACTGTTAGACTTTGCTTGATTGAGAAAGTACATTATGTCATGTATTTCTAGAGGTGATGGGAGTCCTGAAATAGATTAGTCTTTTTCTAGATTCTTTTTCCTTATTAGTCACTACATTTTAATGAAAAGGGAGGAGACAGAAATACTAAATTGAAGCATCTTCTTAGCATAGAAGATGTACTGTATTTCATTAATTACTATGTTTCATTAATTCTAAAATATACTTTTTTTTTTTCCAAAAGAGGAAACTTACCTCTGCTTTCTATCATTTTTCAGGAGCAGTAGAGAACTGTGGACAATTCTGCTAGGAAGGTCAGCTCTGAGAGAACTGGTAAGTGGTATGTTCTTGGATGGATTCTGTGGTTCTTTGTGTAGCTTTTATTACCAAAAAATATTCTCCTCCTCTTTGAAATAGGAAGTAAACACCTTTTTTTATTCCTAAAATTAATTCCCATTATATTTCTAAAAGAAGCATTATGGATTTCCCAGTTCTCTCTACTGAGATGCAGTGTTGTCTTACAGCCTAGCTGCTGAAGTTTTCCAAGTCTCTACTTTTCTTTGTATCTTAGTGATTCCTTTTCTAAAAAGATACCAGTGCTACTTGATTGGCTGCTGAGGTTAGGGGTACAAAAACCATTTTACCACTGCAGGATAGGAAGGATTCTTAGATCTTTCCTCCATCACATACTGACTTGCCTTTTCATCCTTTTCCACTTAGCTAGCTGCTTAGGTCACAGGCTGAGGTTTTTAGGGCATTTCCAAGTGTATAATTAGTAAAGAACAATTCTTCATGTTCATCCCCCATTTCTGACTCTGTAAGGATTAAGTGTTAAAACGAAAGTGAAAGTTGCTCAGTCTGGTCCGACTCTTTGCGACCTCGTGGACTATAGAGTCCCTGGAATTCTTCAGGCCAGACTACTGGAGTGGGTAGCCATTCCCTTCTCCAGGGGATCTTCCCAACCCGGGGATCGAACCCAGGTTTCCTATGTTGCAGGCAGATTCTTTACCAGCTGAGCCCATCAGGGAAGCCCAAGAGTACTGGAGTGGGTAGCCATNATAATTATATAGACACAAGAGGGAGAAAGAAAATAAGTAATAGCTGGTGAATCTGAGCAAAGCATATATGAAAATATGATGTAGGAAGCGGAATTTGCTTCTGTGGCTCCATGCTAAAGAGAAGACAGAGGCTGTTCTGGGCAATACATGCACCGGTTCACCGTGTTCCTTCATGCTTTTTGGCCTCTTGCTGTGATGTATTTTTATTGAAGGACTTACTTTTTTTTCATCTCAGTCTCCATATTTCCCAGAGATGGCACATTTCCCCAGAAATCTTCATATGCCTGTTGTTGAGTGATGAGCTGATGGTCTTGGAGGGTCTTTCTGGGGAGGCGGGCAGGGTGGGGGGGCAACTGTGACTCACTGTGGGGTCAGGGACACTGGTGGCACAAGTACTAGGGAGTACTTATTGGGGTGAGCTGTGCTGGAGACCACCGTTTAACACTAAGACCTGGCCCCACCTCTCCTGTGTTTTTATTTGGCTTCTGTGTTTAGCACTGCAGATACCACCTAGTGGGAATTCATTAAGGAGTGAGTGCACATAGTGCCATTTGTAAAGACTGTTAGACTTTGCTTGATTGAGAAAGTACATTATGTCATGTATTTCTAGAGGTGATGGGAGTCCTGAAATAGATTAGTCTTTTTCTAGATTCTTTTTCCTTATTAGTCACTACATTTTAATGAAAAGGGAGGAGACAGAAATACTAAATTGAAGCATCTTCTTAGCATAGAAGATGTACTGTATTTCATTAATTACTATGTTTCATTAATTCTAAAATATACTTTTTTTTTTTCCAAAAGAGGAAACTTACCTCTGCTTTCTATCATTTTTCAGGAGCAGTAGAGAACTGTGGACAATTCTGCTAGGAAGGTCAGCTCTGAGAGAACTGGTAAGTGGTATGTTCTTGGATGGATTCTGTGGTTCTTTGTGTAGCTTTTATTACCAAAAAATATTCTCCTCCTCTTTGAAATAGGAAGTAAACACCTTTTTTTATTCCTAAAATTAATTCCCATTATATTTCTAAAAGAAGCATTATGGATTTCCCAGTTCTCTCTACTGAGATGCAGTGTTGTCTTACAGCCTAGCTGCTGAAGTTTTCCAAGTCTCTACTTTTCTTTGTATCTTAGTGATTCCTTTTCTAAAAAGATACCAGTGCTACTTGATTGGCTGCTGAGGTTAGGGGTACAAAAACCATTTTACCACTGCAGGATAGGAAGGATTCTTAGATCTTTCCTCCATCACATACTGACTTGCCTTTTCATCCTTTTCCACTTAGCTAGCTGCTTAGGTCACAGGCTGAGGTTTTTAGGGCATTTCCAAGTGTATAATTAGTAAAGAACAATTCTTCATGTTCATCCCCCATTTCTGACTCTGTAAGGATTAAGTGTTAAAACGAAAGTGAAAGTTGCTCAGTCTGGTCCGACTCTTTGCGACCTCGTGGACTATAGAGTCCCTGGAATTCTTCAGGCAGGACTACTGGAGTGGGTAGCCATTCCCTTCTCCAGGGGATCTTCCCAACCCGGGGATCGAACCCAGGTTTCCTATGTTGCAGGCAGATTCTTTACCAGCTGAGCCCATCAGGGAAGCCCAAGAGTACTGGAGTGGGTAGCCATTCCCTTCTCCAGGGGATCTTCCTACCCAGGGATCGAACTCAGGTCTCCTGCATTTCAGGCAGATTCTCTACTCTCTGAGCCACCAGGGAAGCCCAAGAGTACTGGAGTGGGGAGCCTGTCCCTTTTCCAGCGGATCTTCCTGCCCAGGGATCGAACCGGGGTCTCCTGTGCTGCAGGTGGATTCTTCACCAGCTGAGCTCCATGGGAAGCCCTAAAGTGTCAAGATGTCATTCAGCTGTCGCTAGTGTTGTGATTATAATTAACATAATAAATGTTACATCTTTTTTAGAGTTTTAACATTTTTTCGTATGCCCTCTTCTGATAATTCCAGTTCTGAGAATATATCTAAAAGAAAGAAGTACTGAGAAATTTTGGGCACAAGCTCTTTACCATAGTATTATTTATATGAATAAAGAATTACAGCCAGCTTAAGTATATCTAATATTAGAAGAATGGTAAATGAATTATGATCTAGTCACTTGATAAAATATTATGCAGCCTCTAGAAAGGATGTTTATCAAGATTTTCATGATAAGGTTAAATCGTTATGTTAGAATGTTAAGCAAAGAAAAGCAGGCTACAGAATTCTATATTCAAAATTATTTCAGCTGTGGGGAAAGACGCATGTTAAAAAGACTCAAAGGAGTATGTTATCCTCAGTGTGACGGTAGAATCTGATTAAAATCGCATTGGTATAACTTCCTTCTTTTTTCCCAGAATCAAATTGAGGCAGAGCTGAATAAACACTGGCAGCGGCTGTTAGAAGGGCTTTCTTACTATAAACCTCCCAGGTATGGCTATTCTGTGGGTCTCATTTGAGTAATTTCCCCGAGGAACCTGGGATAGATGAAACCATCCTCATATAGGATTTTATTTTATTTTTAATTTTAATTGGAGGCTAATTACTTTAGAGTATTGTAGTGGTTTTTGCCATGAATCAGCCATGGGTGTACATATGTTCCCCATTCTGAACCCCCCTCCCTCCCCATCCCATCCCTCAGGGTCATCCCAGTGCATCAGCCTTGAGCACCCTGTCTCATGCATAGAACTTGGACTGGCGATCTGTTTCACATATGATAATATACCTCATGTAGGATTTTATGATATTACTGGGTTAGTTAGACCAGAGAGAACATAATTTGGTTAACCAGGGAAAAAGAGTATGGCACATTTTTTTCCTGTCTGTTGAAGAAAAGGAAAATCCTTTTAGAAATACAGTATTGTTGAATCTGTTGTATAACCCTAGTATTGGGAATGAGGCTTTATTAAATACTCAGTTAACACTCCTAATATTTATTTCAGTCCATCATGTTTGTGTGAGAAGCTGTCAGCACCAAATGCTAGGATATAGCAGAGAGCAAGGAGAATAGCAGCTGACACTTCTGTATTGTTTATTGTGTACCAATTACTGCTCTAAGCACTAGACCTGCAGTAAGTTATTTAATCCCTACAGCAGCCCTTTGAGATAGGTAATATTTTTATTCTTTGTTTGAATGTATAGGTTTTTTTTCTTGCTGGGCAGTGGAAAAGAATAATAAAATATAAAGTGGTTAAAAAGAGAGTAAACCTTATAGGACCATATTCTCTTAATTCCTAGTCCAGATCTCATTCTGTTATGCCTCATAGTTCCCAAGCTGCCCTCACTTCCCCTCTATTTCTGAACACCTGTTGATTTTATTACATCTTTGCCTTCCATCTTCATTCCCTTATGTTAGTGAAGAACTTTCTTTTTTCCCTTCTGCCATAGTTACATTGAAGTAACTCCTAGATATCATGTTTTTTAATCCGTAAATACTTTACGATGTATCTAGGATAGATGAACTTAAAGAAGATAAGCACTATATTATCACGTTTAGGTATTTTTATTATTGTTTCCATTTTACAGATGGGGCAACTGAGACACAAAGAGGTTAAGTAACTTGCCCAAGGTCACACAGCTAGTAAGTGGTAGATCCAGGATTCGAACCTGGCAGTCTTACTCCAGTGTCTGTGTTCTTAATCATCATTCTGTGTTGCCTCTTTCAGAACTTGTTGTTTAACTTTATAGTAGCCTTTGTGTTGTGGATTTTCTGTGAAATGTGAGTCTCTCTTAAAAAAACAAATCCAACAACAACATGCTTCAGTTCACAGAATGGGCATTTGTGGTATGAGTTTCGTTTTTTTAAGATAAAAGTGCCCTTTGTAATATGAAATTTAAAGTCTGACAGACTTGTTTTTTTCTTTTTAAACTGCAGGCTTAATTTGAATTTAACACACATTTTTAGCCATTAAAGACTTTTTTTTAATGTCCTCTTTCTATTCCAGGATTCAGACCAGGGAATCACATTATATTTAGTTGTCATGTCCCCTTAGCTGTTAGCTGTGACAGTGTATCAATCTTGCCTTGATTTTCATGACTTCAAATAGTTTTGAGGAAGACTGGTCAAGTATTTTGTAGTATAATGCCTTCAATTTAGAACTGTATGATTTATTATTATTATCACTATTATTAGATTGAGGTGGTGGTTTTTGGAAAGAATACACAGCGGTGAAGTCTCATTCTTATCATACAATGCAGAGGATACATGTTACCCACATGAAGTCACTGGTGATGTTAACCTTGCTCACTTGGGTAAGGTAGCGTTTGCCAGATGTCTGCTCTGTAAAGTCACTTTTCTCTTCCCCTCCTCTATTTATCAGAAGTGAGTCACTTGGTATAGCCTACTTTCAGTGTTGTGGTGTAGTGGGATTAAACTACCTCCTGAAAGGGGTAGCATGTATGTGTATTACTGAACTTCTGTAAGGAAGATTGTTCCCTTCTCCCCCATTTGTTTTATGTATATATTTATTCACTCTTTCATTTATTTAGATCATCATGGACTCATTTATTTCATACTTTGTTTATACCTGTTCCAACTTTGGCCATGAGGCATCCTTTCAGATTTTTGATATGTCCCCATCCTTTTGTTTTCTGAGTATTTTCTTACTCTTTGGCATTACAAGATGCTCCAGGCTCATCTAGTATTTTCCCCACCCCAGCTCTAGACTCAGACATTTCTCCAAGGAGTCCTAATACCTTTCGTTAGAGAATGATGTTAGAAATAAAGAGCCAGGTGCTGGGTGTGTTCGCTGCTGCTGGGATGTAGCATCTAGGCCTTCTCAGTGGACATAGCTAGGTAATATATGTATGTATGCTAACAGACCTGGTTTTAAATTTCACGTCAACTTTATTAGCTGTGAGATTTTTGGTAAGTTATTTATTCTTCCTAAGTGCTGGTAATTCCATTTGCAAAATGAGGATAGTAATGTTTGCCTTCCAGGATAGTTCTAAGGATCAAAATAATACCACTAAGTATAACTACAAATAATGTAATTACAACTATAGTTTGTAACAGATATATACTGTATTTATTACTTAGACATAGCTTTGTGTTATAAAGTCTGTAGAAGATGAACTTCTGTGTGTGTGTGTGTTTTATAGGCACCTAAAGAGCAGAGAAAGGTTAAGTATTTTTATTTAAAACCCTTAGAGAGTCATTGAGAATGAAAAAATGATTCACTGTTCTTTTCATAGTCCAAGTTCAGCTGAAAAAGTGAAAGCTAGTAAAGATGTAGCTTCACCACTGAAGGAACTGGGTTTAAGAATCAGCAAGTTTTTGGTGAGTAAAAATTAGCACTGGCTTCAGTTTATTACCTGCAAAGTGGATATGCATGGTTTTACTGTTAGTGATTGTTGGTGAAAATTAAGTTTAATTCAATTTTAAAGTTAAATAGAGCATATTATATTCAAAAATGCCCAGGCAGCAACTCTTCTTGCTAAAAGCCACAAGTCAAGTTGCCTGATCCTGTTTACTGCACATCATAGAGTTGTCTTCAGCATGCTTGTGGTGTTCAAATTGACTAGACTGTACTTAAATACATAGCTGCTTCCTTTTAATTTTGGAAACCCAGATCATGCCTTCTGCTATGTTAATGTGCTTGGTGAATAAGCACAGTTGTTTCTGACATGTAAATTTAATTGGCATGTAAATTGCATGTCAGTGGCTGCTCCTTTTTTCTCCTATTAAGTTAAAATTGTTACGTTTATGAATTCTTTTAAAAGAATTTTTGTTTATTCAAGTTCTGTGTTCATTCCAGAGGACAGAACTTTAGGTTGCTTTGCATGCTCTGTGTGGTTTCTGACCCGAGGTGCCTGTTCCTCCCTTATGGCTTCTGTTTGTAGGGTCTTGATGAAGAACAGAGTGTGCAGTTACTCCAGTGTTACCTTCAAGAGGATTACAGAGGTACTCGGGACTCACTAAAGGTTTGTAGTTATGTCTAGCTCCATTCTCCTGCATTTATCCTTTTCCTTGTTGATTTTAGACACTTCATATAGTTTTGGTACCAGTTCTCTGCAGCAGAGATGGGTGATTAGATACAGCCATTTTCAGGAAAAACCTTGTAAACTTTAAAAGACGTATGCTTAAGTTGGTGTCCATCCTCAGATGTGGAGGGGTTGAAAGGCCAAAGATTAATGTGTTAATCATAGATCACAGGGTGTCTGAGCTGAAAAGGACTTGAAGTAATGTCTAGCCTTTCCAGCCCCTGGTTTTTCATATGAGAAAACTGAGGCCAGAGGAGAGCGGCAGGAATTTAAGCACAGACTTGGATATACTTAGGTAAAAAACATATCCAGAGATGAATGAGCAGTTTTAATCTTGAAGGATAAGGTGAAGATGCTTACCTTTTTCTTTGTTAATTGATTTTGCTTATACGATGGCTCTTTGACTGCTCTTTCTTCCTTCAGACGGTGCTGCAAGATGAGAGGCAGAGCCAGGCCTTAATCCTGAAGGTCAGTGCTAGTCACCATTTCCATTCTTTGATGTAAAATTGGGCAACAGCTTCTTGACCAAGTTCTCCTGAGCACTGCTGGCTTTGACTTCTTGTTGAGTAAGCGTTGATGTCGTAATGAAGAGGCTCATTAATTCATTTGTGAAATGAGAGGCTTTCCACTGGACCCAACTGAAGCCTTTTTCCATAACATTCTTTAGCCACTGGGAATAGGAACTGGTCCATGGATATTTTTTCTCTAGGTGTAAATGCAGTAGGATTAATTTGAATCTTTTAATTTATTTATCTCCCCCAACCTCCAAAGTTGTCTTTTCATTTTGTTTATGATTTTCTTTGCTGTGCAAAAGCTTGTGACTTTGCTTAGGTCCTGTTTGTTCGTTTTTGCTTTTATTTATTTCTGTTGCCTTTGGAGACTGATCTAAGTGTTGAAAACATTGCTACAATTTATATCAGATAATGTTTTGCCTTTGTTCTAATCTAGGAGTTGTTAAGGTATCATAGTTGATATTTAAGTCTTTATGGCATTTTGAGTGTATTTTGTGTGTGGTATGAGAAAATATTGTAACTTCTAACTTGATTTACCTGTGGCTGTTCAGCTTTCCCAATACCACTTGCTGAAGAGACTGTCTTTTCTTCATTGTATATTCTTGCCTCCTTTTTTGAAGATTGACTCTAGGTGTGTGGGTTTATTTCTGGGCTCTCTATTCTGTTCCATTGATCATATGTTGATTTTTGTTCTAATGCCACGCTGTTCGGTTACTGTAGCTTGGCAGTATTGTCTGAAACTTGGAAACGTGATGCCTCCAGTTTTGTTCTTTTTCCTCAGAATTGCTTTGGCAATTCTGGGTCTTTTATGGTTCCATATACATTTCAGTATTATTTGTTTTATTTCTATCAGAAATGTCATGGGTAATTTCATAGGGATTTCATTAAATCTGTAGATTGTTTTGGGGTAGTATTGCTATTTTAATGGGCTTCCCTGGTCGCTTAGACAGTAAAGAATCCATTCTAACAATATTAACTCTGCCAGCCCAAGAGCATGGAATATCTTTCCATTTCTTTGAATCATCTTCAGTTTCCTTTATCAGTGTTTCATATTTATAGTTCTCAGCTTTTAAGTTTTTCATCTCTTTGGTAAGGTATGTTCCTGAGTATTTTTTTGGTGTGATTTTTTAATTAATTTTTAAGAAAATTTTATATTGAAGTATAGTTGATTTGCAGTATTGTGTTAGTTTCAGGTGTATAGCACAGTGATTCAGGTCAGTTCAGTTCAATTGCTCAGTCGTGTCGGAATTTGTGACCCCGTGGACTGCAGCACACCAGGCCTCTCTGTCCATCACCATCTCCCAGGGTTTACTCAAACTCATGTCCATTAAGTCGCTGATGCCATCCAACCATCTCGTCCTCTATTGTCCCCTTCTCCTCCCGCTGTCAATCTTTCCCAGCCTCAGGGTCTTTTCCAGTGAGTCAGTTCTTCGCATCAGGTGGCCAGAGTATTGAAGTTTCAGCTTCAGCATCAGTCCTTCCAATGAATATTCAGGACTGATTTCCTTTAGCATGGACTGGTTGTATCTCCTCGCAGTCCAAGGGACTCTCAAGAGTCTTCTCCAACACCACAGTTTAAAAGCATCAGTGCTTCAGCGCCCAGCTTTCTTTATAGTCCAACTCTCACATCCATACCTGACTACTGGAAAAACCATAGCTTTGACTAGACGGACCTTTGTTGGTAAAGTAATGTCTCTGCTTTTTAATATGCTGTCTAGGTTAGTCATAATTTTTCTTCCAAGGAGTAAGCGTCTTCTAATTTCATGGCTGCAATCACCATCTGCAGTGATTTTGGAGCCCCCCAAAATAAAGTCTGCCACTGTTTCCACTGTATCCCCATCTATATGCCATAAAGTGATGGGACTGGATGCCATGATCTTAGTTTTCTGAATGTTGAGCTTTAAGCCAACTTTTTCACTCTCCTCTTTCACATTCATCAAGAGGTTCTTTGCTTTCTGCCATAAGAGTGGTGTCATATGCATATCTAAGGTTATTGGTATTTCTCCTGGCGATCTTGATTCCAGCTTGTGCTTCATCCAGCCTAACGTTTCTCATGATGTATTCTGCATATAAGTTAAATAAGGAGGGTGACAATATACCGCCTTGACATACTCCTTTTCCTATTTGGAACCAGTCTGTTGTTCTATGTCTAGTTCTAACTTGCTTCCTGACCTGCATACAGAGTTCTCAAGAGGCAGATCAGGTGGTCTGGTATTTCCATCTCTTTCAGAATTTTCCACAGTGTGTTGTGATCCATACAGTCAAAGGCTTTGGCACAGTCAATAAAGCAGAAATAGATGTTTTTCTGGAACTCTCTTGCTTTTTCCATGATCCAGTGGATGTTGGCAATTTGATCTCTGATTCCTCTGCTTTTTCTAAAACCAGTTTGAACATCTGGAGGTTCGTGTATTGTTAAAGCCTGACTTGGAGAATTTTGAGCATTACTTTACTAGTGTGTGAGATGAGTGCAATTGTGCAGTAGTTTGAGCATTCTTTGGCATTGCCTTTCTTTGGGATTGGAATGAGAACTGAGCTTTTCCAGTCCTGTGGCCACTGCTGAGTTTTCCAAATTTGCTGACATATTGAGTACACCACTTTCGCCACAACATCTTTCAGGATTTGAAATAGCTCAACTGGAATTCCATCATTCCACTAGCTTTGTTTGTAGAGATGCTTCCTAAGGCCCACTTGACTTCTCATTCCAGGATGTCTGGTTCTAGGTGAATGATCATACCATATGATTATATGGGTTGTGAAGATATTTTTTGTATAGTTCTTCTGTGTATTCTTGCCACCTCTTCTTAATATCTTCTGTCTCTATTAGGTCCATACCATTTCTGTTCTTTATTGAGCCCATCTTTGCATGAAATGTTCCCTTGGTATCTATTTTCTTGAAGAGATCTCTAGACTTTGCCATTCTGTTGTTTTCATCTATTTCTTTGCACTGATCACTGAGGAGGGCTTTCTTATCTCTTCTTGCTATTCAGTTATATGAATACATATATATCCATTCTTTTTCATGTTCTTTTTCCATGTAGGTTATTATAGAATATTGAGTAGAGTTCCCTGTGCTATATCGTAGATCCTTGTTGATTATCTAGATGTGGTTTTAAAAGGGTTTTTTTCTTTTACTTTCCCTGCCTGATTATTTCGTTGTTGGTGTAAGGAAATGCAGAAGATTTCTTACCTTAATCTTGTATCTTGCTACCTTGCTGAATTTGTTTATCAGTTCTGGTAGTTTTTGTGTGGAATCCTTAGGGTTTTCTATATATAGGATCATGTCAGATGCATATAATGACAATTTTACTTCTTTTCCAATTTGGATACCTTTTCTTTTTCTTCTCTGATGGCTATGGCTAGGACATTCAATCCTGTGTTGACTAGAAATGGTGAGAGTGGGCGTAGGATCTCATTTTAACATGGAATTTGACCATGAATTCTGAAGTAGTTTCCTGTTCTCGTTAAACATCAGTTGCAAGCAATTAGGACATACACTAGTGATATTTTTATATATGCTTTCATGTATTTGGCCTGTCAGTTTATAGCATTATTTGTTACTTGAATGCTGAACTAAGAAATCATGCTAGAAAACTTATTTTTATTATTAAATAATTCCTTTTATCTTGTATGACTTTACTTGTATCCTAGTTCAAGGTCTTTTGTTTTTTTGGCTTAACACTGTGTTTCCATTTCTGTAATTTCTTATATAGTTCAAGGAATTATATATGCAGCCTTTCAGGAACTTCTCCTTTCACATTTTTAAGTGATTTCTTTGTCAGTAAATTTTAAATTGAATATCTTCTATGCAGAGGTGAGTAACTGATTTTGAATCTTTGGGTTCTTCCCAGATTGCAGATTATTACTATGAAGAAAGAACCTGTATTCTTCGTTGTGTCTTACACCTTCTCACTTATTTCCAAGATGAAAGACACCCCTATAGGGTAAGCCCATTTAGTCTTCTTGGTTCTCTTTACCCTGTAAAATTTAGTCCTTTTTAATATTTTATTCATATTTCTGTTCATTTGAGTATTTACCTTTTACTAAAGATGCAAGTTACCCTGTTTTGAATTTTTTTTAAGGTTGAATATGCCGACTGTGTGGATAAATTGGAAAAGGAGCTAGTTACAAAATATAGACAGCAGTTTGAAGAGCTTTATAAAACTGAAGCACCAACATGGGAGACACATGGAAACCTCATGGTATGTGGTTATTGGGCCCTCCTATAACTGGAGAATTGTGTATCTTTGCTTATAGAGCTCCAGGTTAAATTATTTATTTACTTACTAACTTAAAACATTTATAGGTTATCACTCTTTAGAAAAGTTTGAAGATGTCATATGAATCAAAACATTAACTATGGTACTTAATTTGGACTTTTCTCTTGACTTTGTCAACCCAATTAGTTTATTTTTTTTTTCTTACCCGAAATATTCTCTTAATAGTTAATGAAACTCTCAACCCAAGATTTCGTCTTCATTATCCTCATCTATTAAGTGTATGACATTAAGTCTAATTGCTTTATCCTAAATCTTAAACCAATCTGCATTTATAGATTTATAAATTAGAATATAATCTTTTATGTTTTGAAAACAGTACATGTTTATTAAAACAATTCAGCCAAAATATAGACAGTAATTATTTAAAATATTTAATTGAAAAACAGGGCTCATTTATAGAACAAAAGCACAAATTTCTCAGGAATAAGCTTATGACAATCCAGAATTTAAGCGAATAGAACTTTAAAATGCTAAAAGGAATATCATAACCAAATGGAAAGACATGGCACACTCTTGAAAATGAAAACTCAGCACTGAGTGTCAGACCTTATTTTAACCTATAAGTTTAGTGTGATTCTAGAAAAAGTACAAGTATTTGCTTTGCCATTTACTTTGGAACTAGACATATGGTTCTAAAATTTATTTGAAAAATAAATGACAGTAACCAGGAAATTTTTGCGAAAGGAAGATTAATTTTATTATAAATAAGACTAAAATAATTTAAAGATGGCATTGGTACATGAGTAAATAGACTGAAGACTAGCACATAGTAAGTAGAATGTCTAGTATGGACCAAATGCTGATAGGAAATTAGTGTATGCTAAAGGTGACATTTTGAATTAATTAATAAGTTATTCAGGTCAGTAGTCTTGACGCTACTGGGTAACCGTCTGGAGAAAAATCTACTATATCTCTTTCTCGCATTCCTTCTACCAGAGGAAAATCAGAGAGTGATCAATGGTTTAAATTTTAAAAATTCAACAATTAACAAAAAAATAAATAAATAAAAATAAAAATTCAACCATAGAAGTACTAGAAGAAACATGGAAGATCATTTTGTTTTTATGGGGAGTGGAGAAGACTTTCAAAAATAAAACTTAAAAGCTATTAAAAGATAAGCTCAGCAACATCAAATCAAAAACTTTTATAAGGCAAAACACCAAAAATAGTGCTACAAGTAAAGTCAAAAGACAAACTCATAGCACAAAGGGTTCTTAAAATAGAAAGAATGCCTATAAATCAATAAGCAAAACTGAAGAAAAAACAGGCAAATGTTATGAACATATATAAATACTTACATCCAAGGGTTGGGATAATGGGCACTTATAGTTTACTGTTTGAATTTCTGTATTTTTTAATAGAAAACATTGTGATAATATCTAAAAATTGAAAAGCACATATTTCTTGACCTAGTAGTTTCACTTTGAGTTTATTCCATAAATGCATCCACACTTACATTTTGAAATGAGTAATCTATATCATCTCCCAGCTTTATTCAAGTATAATTTGCATCCAGTAAAATTCACTCATTTTGAGTTTTGGCAGTTGTATATAGTTATATGCAGTAACCACCTTTGTGATCAATATACAGAACATTTCTGTCTACCTAGGAAGTTTGCAGTTAGTCTGTGACACCTGGCCCCCAGCAGCCACTAGTCTGAATGAATGAAAGTGTATGGCATATTGCTGGAAGGAAAGACAAATATCTCCAACAGTGGTTATCTCTGGGGATAGATTTGGATACCTGGGCAACAGAAATTGTAGGAAGAAGACTTTTTTAAATCTTATTTTTATACATGTATTACCTAATAAAAATAACTTTAAGGATTCAAATGTATTTAAAATCTGACTTCATCTCTCTCCCACTCACTTTTCTTCATTGGTTTTGCAGACTGAGCGCCAGGTGTCTCGCTGGTTTGTTCAGTGCCTTCGGGAGCAGTCCATGTTGCTAGAAATTATTTTCCTGTATTATGCATATTTTGAGATGGCACCTAGTGATCTATTGGTGTTAACCAAGATGTTTAAAGAGCAAGGATTTGGTAGTAGGCAGACTAACAGGCACCTGGTAGATGAGACCATGGATCCTTTTGTGGATCGGATTGGGTAAGTGTGAATGAATTGAAGTCTTAGAACTTATTCAGTATTTAGAGCATTGATATTAGAGTGGTCTTGTGAATGGGCGAGGGGAGGGGCTAGATACATTTTTCACTTAATGGCTGGAGAAATAGATGAGTATACTACCACTTTCCAGGCCATTCAGGGAGTAAAGACTTGGATTGAGAGGGATATCTTTTTTTTGGGGGGCGGATATCTTTTCTTAAGTATCGCATTCTCTTCTGATACTTACTGTTTTTCATCTGAGAGTTCATCGTTTCCTTTGTGAAAAATCCATTGAGCAACTTATAGACCAAGCACTGTGCAGGTGCTAAGAAAACAGTGATAGACAGGACAGGTGTGTGCCCTGCCCTCTTTGAGGTCATAGTGTATATAGACTTTTAAATTTTATGGAAATGGGTATATCCACATTTGAGCCTATTTCCTCTATGAACAAAGAAACACATTTGACCAGTGAGTTGATCTGGGCTAGATTTAATTGTTGGCTGTAGAAACATTTAGTACCGGCTCTCTGCTTTGGTGGGCAGAACCACATGAGACTATCAAACATTTAAAATATGGCTGGTAGACTTCCCTGTTGGAGCAGTGGTTAGGACTCTATGCTTCTGCTGCAGGGGGGCACAGGTTTGATCCCTGGTCAGGGAACTAAGATCCTGCGTGCTGCACAATGGGGCCAAAAATAAATAAAATTTAAAGATAAAAGTTAAAACTAAAATAATATAAAATAAGACTGGTCACGGAAATTCCCTGGTGGTCCAGAGGTTAGGATTCCGCACTCAAACTGCTGAGGACCCGGGTATAATCCCTGGCTGGCCAACTAAAATTCTGCAAACCATGTGGTACAGCCAAAAAGTAAAATATGTCTGGTCAAATTGAGATGTGCTGGAAGTGTAAAATACCTACTGAATTTAGAAGTCTTGAATATGAAAAAAGAACGTAAAATAACTCAGTGTTTTTGATGCTGAAGTGTCTTACATTTTACCTTATTCTCCATTGAGGTTCAGAGTAGCATGTATGACACCATGATACTGTTTTTTTTCCAGCTACTTCAGTGCCCTTATCCTGGTGGAGGGCATGGATATTGAATCCTTGCATAAGTGTGCTTTGGATGACAGAAGAGAACTGCACCAGTTTGCCCAGGATGGACTTATTTGTCAGGTGAACTTGAAACAGCCTCTTATTTTTTCAGACTGTTTATGTAGTTAGTAGTAAGCTTTTAACCACTCAACTATATTGCCACATAAAATTTTCCTTATTGTGGAATTTGTGGTTCTACACTGTTAATTAAGGGACTTCCCTGGTGGTCCAGTGACTAAATCTCCCAAGCACCCAGGGAAAAGGGATCCAGCTTCACTCCCTGGTCAGGGAACTGTACCTGAGTCAACTAAAGGTCCCACATGCTGCAACTAAAAATACCACATGCCACAGTGAAGATTCAGGGTCCTGTGTGCTGCAGCTAAGTCCTGGCGTGGTCAAGTATGTAATAAATACATGGTTTTTAAAAAAGCAGTTCATTGGATTTGGAAGAAATCTGAGATTTATTAATTATTTGCACAGCGGTGATAGTTCAATCTATGAGAAAGAGTAGAGTCCCTCAGGGAGATGATAGAAGGACAAAAGGGGCCCAAAGACAGAACCTTGGGTGTTGTCTGCGTTTATGTAGCATGTGGAATAAGAGGAATAGGGAAGAACATGGGCTGGACAGAAAGAAAATGAGAGATCTGAGAAAGTTCTGTAAGGATCAGGGACATTTTCTAGGAGTTTCCATTTGAACGTATATTTTACCTTAAATTGGCACAACTTAAAATCAAGAGAGAAAATTGTGAGTAAAGGGAAGAGTAATTGAAGGGTCTTATTAATGAAGTGGCTGGGGGCTTGGGGAGAGTAAAATGTTAGAATGGGAGAGAGGGGCCACTGTAATATTAAGACTTATTAAGCATAGTGAAAGATCCTATGTGAGAGTCTTGACCCTTTGTGTTAAGTGACACGGATGTATCCTCTTTTCATTAGGATATGGACCGTTTGATGTTGACTTTTGGGGACATTCCTCATCATGCCCCAGTGCTTTTGGCATGGGCCCTCCTCCGTCACACCCTGAATCCAGAAGAGACGAGCAGTGTAGTCCGGAAGATAGGGGGGACAGCCATCCAACTGAATGTCTTTCAGTACTTGACCCGACTGCTCCGCTCACTGGCCAGTGGGGGAAATGATGTGAGCATGCGAGTGGGCAAAGAGCAGGGTGGATGCTCGTTGATGAATCATTATTATAGTAATAATGACTGTCAGTGATGGGG
Organism: Neotragus moschatus; assembly: GCA_006410615.1. Classification (NCBI taxonomy): domain Eukaryota; kingdom Metazoa; phylum Chordata; class Mammalia; order Artiodactyla; family Bovidae; genus Neotragus; species Neotragus moschatus. The sequence continues at coordinate 3,392 of SJYA01005527.1, read as the reverse complement.
ATGACAATGATAATTTTGTAACCTTTATAGAGCCTTTATTGTGATAGACATTGTTCTCAGCATTTTCTGCACAGTGTCTTGTTTCATCCTCACAACACTTCTATGTATTGGGAATTATTACCCTGTTTTACATGTCAGGAAATTGAAACTGAGAAAGGATGGTGTTTGCCCTCAGGAACAATGAATTGGCAGTTGGTGGGTCCTGCTTGAACCTACTCTGTCTGACCCTTTGCCATTGTGTGCTGTGCTACTAAGTATATCTTACAACTTTGGTCATAGTGACTAGATAAATCTTTGGAGAGGGCTTATTCATTCAACTGTAACTGGATGAATTAGAAATTCTTTTTGAGTCTTGTGTTGGGGCTTAGTTTGAGTGGTATGGTTTAATCAGCTTGTTTTGACATGCTGAATGAAACCTTAGCCAACTTGTTGGCACTGGTTGATATATCTCAGTGACAGTTGAGGCAGCTGCTTGATTCATACCAGCACATAGAGACTCTATCCTTTTTGTAGGCTGGAGGTGGTTTTCCTCCCTACGAAAACTTTGATCATTTTGAAAAGGGTTCCCTTTTGATATTCTTGACTGTGTTGTAATGTGTATTACTCCTGCTTTCTCCTTTCTTCCTTTGTCTTCCTGATTTTGGGACTAAGTTAGGAAAATTGTGAAGCCTCAGGTTCTCTTCCCATTTGTTTAGAGAGACTACATTAATGTGATGGGATTACGCTGAGCCTAGAGGAGAGTGCTGTTACTCAGAACTACCCCTGACTCCTTTCTTGTTACAGTGTACCACCAGTACTGCGTGCATGTGTGTCTATGGACTCCTTTCTTTTGTCCTGACCTCCCTGGAGCTGCACACCCTGGGCAACCAGCAGGTCGGTGTTTGGCTTTCATGAGACTGTCTACACTGCCCAACTTGCAGTCTTCTTCCTAAAATACTTCCTTGGAGCTGATACAACACAGACCCATACACTTCAAGTATAATTTGCTGTTTATTGCTGTTTTTCACTTACTGTATTATAAAAAGGTGCATATTAATGATTAAAAAGTCAGAAAGCGCTGATAAAAAGAAAAAACTGTAAGCCCACCACACAGGATAACCTGTGTTAACAGTTTGATATATTCCCTTTCAAATGTAAAAATATAATAGTTCTTTAGAAATGGAGTCACAATCTATATACTGTTCTACAACCTAATTTGTTACTCTGTAGTGCATTTGTCCCAAACATCCATGGATGCTAATAGATTCTTGTGCAGTATTTTTAAAAAATGAAATATTTTAAAGATATACTGAAGGAGATAGATTTGTGTAATGAACTTTCATGATCCATCACCAGCTTCCAGATAATCAATGCAGAGCTAATTATACTCATTTCTGCCCCTTCCCTCCTTGGTTACTTTTTTTTAGGAGAATAATTACTTTACACTATTGTGGGTTCTGCCACATCTACATGAATCAGCCATAGGTATACATATATCTCTTCCCTCTTGACCCTCCCTCCCACCTCCTTGGTTATTTTGAAGTGAATCCTGGACAGTATTTACTTAATACGAATATTTTAGTGAAGCTTCACAACCTTTATCATATCTAGAAAAACGTATCTTCAAATAAGGTAGGACTCAAATTTCTAGTTGTAAATGTCGTAAGTTTATCGTAAGTTTGTATTAAGATCTAAATAAATTAGATCGATATATTATTGGTTGATAAGTATGTCAGATTTCTTATAGTCTATAGCTGTGCTATTAAGTATGGTAGCCACAAACCACATCATTGTCTCCATCCACTAGTTCCCTAGAGCAGCATCCCAGACTTTTATGGCACCAGGGACCACTTTTGTAGAAGATAATTTTTCCACGGACAGAGTGGATGGGGGAATGGTTCAGCTAAGCTGGGCCTAGTAGTACCTCACATTTACATGCATTGTAAGATTTGCAGTTTGTTTCCCCTTACATTTAATCCTTAGGACAACATTGTAAAGCAGGTAAAATTTTCACCCTGTTAGAATTTGAAGTTCAGAAAGGTTAATTTGCTTACCATCCTATAATTCCTTACTTTTTAATCTGAGAATTCTTTCTGTCATACTATATGAAGGCATTATTCATATTTTTATTTTAATAGAATGCAGCTAAAAGACTGGTTCAACCAGGAAAAATAAGCCATTTTCTTCTTCCCTCCTCAACAGGATGTAATTGACACAGCATGTGAAGTCCTGGCAGACCCTTCTCTCCCAGAACTGTTCTGGGGAACAGTAAGTATGTCAGAGGGAGTCATGCTACGGTGTTCTCTGTAGCAGAGTTTGTTTTAGTTCTTATACTAAGCTTTTAAGTCTATTTTCTCATGTAATCTATACAAAAATTGATAAGTTAGATAATAATATTCAATTTTGTGTATGGGAAAGTGTGATGCTCAGAGATGGGAAGTTACTTGCCCGAGCTAGTCACCACCGCTAGATGGGGTCAAGATGTAGCTCTATCTGACTTGAGTCCCTAGTCCACATTATTAGCCAGTGTGTCCTCTCTCCTACCCACCAAGTCTTTTTTTCACCCCAAGAGTCTCAGGCATCAGTAGTGCTCTAATTCCTGAACATACCATTGGGTGATTGTAACTGTCTTAGAAATTTTCAGAGTACTGTTACGGGTTAGGGTAAGGATTCGGCTTTGGAGAGAACAATTTCTCACTGGTATTTAGTCTTAGCGTTGACAGCAGCCTCAAACCTCAAGGCCCAGGTGATGAATAAATCTTTTCTTTGAACTATGGCCTGAGTATTGCACCCTCTTTCTCCTGAGGTGTGGGAAACAAAATGCAAATTAGGATGTGATGCTCACGTGTGGTGCTAACTGCTGACAGGCTGTGGGCGCTTTTCATATTGGTGGAAGCAGATCATATACAGCTAAATTGTGTTTTCCTATGGCAGGGATGCCTAGCAGAGGTCACTGGAGGCAGCAGTAGTCTCTCTTCAGGGTCTCACTCAGTACTCAGTCAGTTGTTGAAGTCTTTTTCACTGGATGTTTAACATGGAAGTTTTAAATTATAAGAGAAATCTGTCTACCTAAAGAAAAGGATTTATTTTACATTTTCTCATTGTTGCTGGGCAGTTCAGAGATGTGTTAATTTCTGGGTAACATGAAGGTCAGTGACTTCTCCCCTTCTGCCATAGGAACCAACCTCTGGTCTTGGGATCATTCTGGACAGTGTATGTGGAATGTTTCCCCATCTCCTCTCTCCACTACTGCAGTTGCTTCGAGCCCTTGTATCAGGGAAGTCTACTGCTAAGAAGGTAGGTTGTTCAGTTCAGTTTAGTTCAGCTCATTCGCTCAGTCGTGACCGATTCTTTGTGACCCCATGAATCGCAGCACACCAGGCCTCCCTGTCCATCACCAACTCCCAGAGTTC
>SJYA01005526.1:0-25161 GCA_006410615.1 Neotragus moschatus | reverse complement strand
TGGATGGCATCACTGACTCAATGGACATGAGTCTGAGTGAACTCCGGGAGTTGGTGATGGACCGGGAGGCCTGGCGTGCTGCAATTCATGGGCTCACAAAGAGTCGGACACGACCGAGTGACTGAACTGAACTGAACTGATTTAGGTCATACCTATGGTGGTGACCTAAATGGTGACCTAGAATGGTCTAGGGTTTCCCTTCTTTCTTCAATTTTAGTCTGAATTTGGCAATAAGGAGTTCATGATCTGAGCCACAGTCAGCTCCCGGTCATTTTTGCTGACTCTGTAGAGCTTCTCCATCTTCAGCTACAAAGAATATAATCAATCTGATTTTGGTATTGACCATCTGATGATGTCCTTGTGTAGAGTCGTCTCTTGTGTTGTTGGAAAGGGTGTTTGCTATGGCCAGTGTGTTCTCTTGGCAGAATTCTGTTAGCCTTTGCCCTGCTTCATTTTGGACTGCAAGGCCAAACTTGCCTGTTATTCCAAGTATCTCTTAACTTGCTACTTTTGCATTCCAGTACCCTGTGATGAAAAGGACATTTTTTTTCAGTTCTAGAAGGTTTTGTAGGTCTTCATAGAACCATTCAACTTCAGCTTCTCCAACATTAGTGGTTGGGGCATAGACTTGGATTACTGTGATATTGAATGGTTTGTCTTGGAAACACACAGAGATCATTCTGTCATGTTTGAGATTGCATCCAAATACTGCATTTCAGACTCTTTTGTTGACTATGAGGGCTACTCCATTTCTTCTAAGGGTCTTGCCCACAAGTAGATATAATGGTCACCTGAATTAAATTCACCCATTCCAGTCCATTTTAGTTCTCTGATTCCTAAAATATCAACTTTCACTCTTGTCATCTCCTGTTTGAGCTTATATGATAATTAACAAATAATTGCTTAAAATGTTGTGATAATTAACAAGTGATTGCTTAACCTAAATATTCCTATAAATAGCAATCCAGTCAAAGAGTTCATTAAAGGGAATTTTCTTTTTAAACATTGAAGTGCCTTGACATTGCATTGAAATCTCTGCTTCTGGCAAGGCAGATACAGTACTTTCAGCAATGGGAGTCTTCTGTTTTACACTTTCCAACACACACACTGTTTTTCACAATAAGAAATATGACAAATAACCTTGACCTACAGCTCAGAAGTTCAGGAAAAGCTAATGTATGATTTTTATTCATAACTAACCCCTGTGTTTGACACATTTTGCTCAATAGGGCCTCATGTGTATGACATCTTATAGTCTATAAAGCCCTGTTTCAGATAGAAATTATGTTCAGCTGCTAGAAAGAGAGGCCCAGTAATAACTGTGGCTTAAACACCACAAGGGTTTTTTTTTCTCATGTATGTGAGATGTCTGAAGCTTTACGGACTTAGAGCTGGTAAGATGGGTCCATGGCCATTATGGTGCCGAGTTCCTTCTGACATTTTGCTCAAGTATTAACAGGTAGCTTCCACTCTTATGATTGCCACAGGATTCCTGATGGCCAGTGGTGCCTCAGTCACTACATCCTATGCTAAACAGGAAGAAGTTGGACTGGAAAGAAAAAGAAAGAGGGCAATGAAGTTCTATAGGTAAAGCACATGGACACATCCATAAATACCAAAGCCTCAGGTTACACACCAATAATTTTACTATATTGATACCCCTGGACAGTGTGTTAGGATTTACTCTCCTTAGTCATCCCTCAGGGTCTTCTTTGGTCCTCATACTAGTTCAGTCTGTAGTACATGAAATAATGTGCCAATGGAAGAAAAGTCTCCAGATATGCTTGTTGTCAGGGAAATTCTCCATGAACCCCTAGGGCTGGGGACCCATTTTAGTGAATGAAGTGCCACTAAAAAAAACTACTGAATAGCTTCCTCCACTGAGGACTGAGTGTTGGCTTGGGCCAAGTTGATTCAGGCTCTAAGAGTAAGGGGACGTCACTGGTGGTGAAGGGTAAAGAATCTGCCTTAAATGCATGCGAATACCTGCAATGCAGGAGACTGCCTGCAGTGTAGAAGGCTGTGGTTCAGTCCCTGGGTTGGGAAGATCCCCTGGAGAAGAAAATGGCAACCCATTCTAGTATTCTTGCCTGGAGAATCCCATGGGCAGAGGAGCCTTGTGGGCTACAATTCTTGAAGTTGCAAGAGTGGGACACAACTTACTGACTAGACCACCACCAGCACCTAAGAGTGAGAACCCACATATCAGTGTAATAGTAGTTCACAGAGGAGCAGACCATAGAGCTACAAAGTGAAACCCAAATGGGGCTCTGCCAGGTTGATGCCAGCACATGCTGCCCCATCAAATGACACATCGGGTAAACTTTACTAACAAGGGCTACTTCCCCATTCGTCTGTTTGCTTTTATTCCTTCCTTTCCTATTTCTGCTGCTACTCCTGCTGCTGCTGAGTCGCTTCAGTCGTGTCTGACTCTGTGCAACCCCATAGACAGCAGCCCACCTGGCTCCCCTATCCCTGGGATTTTCCAGGCAAGAACACTGGAGTGGGTTGGCATTGCTTTCCCCGTTCCTATTTCTAGACAGCTTCAATTATCCATCCAGTTTCTTTCTTTACATGACTTCTACCACCTCTGGATAATTTCTCCCTGTAGGTATTCTCCCTTGCTTACTAACACCAGAGCAGTGATTACACCAAGGAGCTCCTGAGGAGTCTGGGAGAAATGGGAGGCCATCAACTCCATCATGCTTTGAGATGGTCAGTTCAGTTCAGTCACTCAGTCATGTCTGATTCTATGCGACTCCATAAACCGCAGCACGCCAGGCCTCCCTGTCCATCACCAACTCCCAGAGTTTACCCAAACCCACGGCCATTGAGTCAGTGATGCCATCAAATCATCTTATCCTCTGTTGTCCCCTTCTCTTCCTGCCCTCAATCTTTCCCAACATCATGGTCTTTTCAAATGAGTCAGCTCTTCCCATCGGGTGGCCAAAGTATTGGAGTTTCACCTTCAACATCAGTCTTTCCAGTGAACACCCAGGACTGATCTCCTTTAGGATGGACTGGTTGGATCTCCTTGCAGTCTAAGGGACTCTCAAGAATATTCTTCAATACCACAGTTCAAAAGTGTCAGTTCTTTGATGATCAGCTTTCTTTATAGTCCAACTCTCACATCCATACATGACTACTGGAAAAACCATAGCCTTGACTAGATGGACCTTTGTTGACAAAGTAATGTCTCTGCTTTGCAAAATGCTGTCTAGGTTAGTCATAACTTTCCTTCCAAGGAGTAAGCGTCTTTTAATTTCATGGCTGCAGTCACCATCTGCAGTGATTTTGGAGCCCCAAGAAATAAAGTCAGCCATTATTTCCCCTGTTTCCCCATCTATTTCCCATGAAGTGATGGGACCAGATGCCATGATCTTTGTTTTCTGAATGTTGAGCTTTAAACCAACTTTTTCACTCTCCTCTTTCACTTTCATCAAGAGGCTTTTTAGTTTCTCTTCACTTTCTGCCACAAGGGTGGTGTCATCTGAGTATCTGAGGTTATTGATATTTCTCCCAGCAATCTTGATTCCATCTTGTGTTTCCTCCAGCCCAGCGTTTCTCATGATGTACTCTGCATACAAGTTAAATAAGCAAGGTGACAGTATACAGCCTTAACGTACTCCTTTTCCTATTTGGAATCAGTCTTTTGTTCCATGTCCAATTCTAACTGTTGCTTCCTGACCTGCATATAGGTTTCTCAAGAGGAAAGTCAGGTGGTCTGGTATTCCCATCTCTTGAAGAATTTTCCACAGTTTATTGTGATCCACACAGTCAAAGGCTTTGGCATAGTCAATAAAGCAGAAATAGATGTTTTTCTGGAACTCTCTTGCTTTTTCCATGATCCAGAAGATGTTGGCAATTTGATCTCTGGTTCCTCTGCCTTTTCTAAAACCAGCTTGAACATCTGGATGTTCATGGTTCACGTATTGCTGAAGCCTGGCTTGGAGAACTGTGAGCATTACTTTACTAGTGTGTGAGATGAGTGCAATTGTGTCATAGTTTGAGCATTGTTTGACATTGCCTTTCTTTGGGATTGGAATAAAAACTGACCTTTTCCAGTCCTGTGGCCACTGTTGAGTTTTTCAAATTTGCTGGCATATTGAGTGCAACACTTTCACAGCATCATCTTTCAGGATTTGGAACAGCTCAACTGGAATTCCCTCACCTCCACTAGCTTTGTTCATAGTGATGCTTCCTAAGGCTCTCTTGACTTCACATTCCAGGATGTCTGGCTCTAGGTAAGTGTGAGTGATCACACCATCATGATTATCTGGGTCATGAAGTTTTTTGTACAGTTCTTCTGTGTATTCTCGCCACCTCTTCTTAATATCTTTGCTTCTGTCAGTGGTTTCTAAAATTTGTGTAAAATGACTTACAAATGTATAGGTACAAGCCCTTTCCCACTCCTAAGTCATTCTTTCTAACAGATAGACTAGAGGCATGATTGACATCATGCAATGGCACCCCACTCCAGTGCTCTTGCCTGGGAAATCCCATGGACGGAGGAGCCTGGTAGGCTATAGTCCATGGGGTCGCTAAGAGTCGGACACGACTGAGCAACTTCACTTTCATGCATTGGAGAAGAAAATGGCAACCCACTCCAGTGTTCTTGCCTGGAGAATCTCAGGGAAGAGGAGCCTGGTGGGCTTCTGTCTATGGGGTCGCACAGAGTCGGACACAACTGACATGACTTAGCAGCAGCAGCAGCAGCATGTCCAACTCTTTGCGAACCCATGGACTATACAGTCCATAGAATTCTCTAGGCCAGAATACTAGAGTGGGTAGCCTTTCCCTTCTCCAGGGGATCTTCCCAACCCAGGAATCGAACCCAGGTCTCCCACATGGCAGGCAGATTCTTTACCAGCTGAGCCACAAGGGAAGCCCAAGAATACTGGTGTGTGTAGCCTGTTCCTTCTCCAGAGGACCTTCCCGACCCAGGAATCCAACCAGAGTCTCCTGCATTGCAGGCGGATTCTTTACCAACTGAGCTATCAGGGAACCCCAAAGTAAGATACAGTCTTCCAGATTCTTTCCTTCCTGGATCCCTCAAGAATGCTGAAACTGGATCTGTTTATTTAAAGATTTTATAGTTAATCAAAATAGAGAAATAAATAATAGTAACAAAAATAAGAAAGATGGGTAGATTTCAAAATCTCGTTTTTTAATCTTTTTTTAAAATGTATTACCAAGCTATTGCATTCATGCCCATATTGGTCATGATTACATTCAAGCTGTGTACTAAGACCTTGACACTCATGACAAGGCACAAAGTTTGCCTTTTAAGAGTGTAGACAGGAATAAGAGAGTGTTCGTCTCAACTCTGGCATGTTGGTTCATCTTTCTGTTGGATCATTTCTGGATGCACAAATAGTATCTACTTCATTGAGTTGTGGAAATCAATGAGAAAAATGTGAAATTCCTGTTGTATAGTAAGGACTTAATTCATATTGGGTGTTATTAATGCCCTCCGCAAGTTGTACAGTTGAAAGTAAATGTATAGATAACTAATTAAAAGCAACCCAGATGCCACAAGTGGCCTCATGGAAGACTGTTCAGGGTTCAGTGGGGCAAAACCAAGAGGAAATGGCTAATTCTAGCAAAATTGTCAAGAGTTTTTAGAGGAAGCAATGACTGAGCTTCATTGTGAGAGTTGAGTAGGAGTTTCCCAGACAGGATGGGCAGGGTATCTTCCAGGCAGAGAGAGCAGTTGAAGCAAAGGCACCGAAGCATGAAAACAGCCTGTGTATAGGAGGAAGACCTCAACTAGGTCAGTATGATCAGAACATGGGCTGGGATGAGAGATGCAGCCCAAGGACAGAGATCAGGAAGGGCCTGTGCCATTCTAGCAGATCAGTGCTAATTTAGAGAAAATAGGGATATCTGTAAAGGTCTTAAACAGGGAAGTAACTCATTAAGGGTTTTGTTATATCATTCTGGAAGCAGTGCATCTGTATTAAAGTGGGAACAAGACTGAAAATCAGTCAAAGCAGTTAAGCCAGAAAGTAGTGGGAAACATCTTCAGAGTGCTTAAGGAAAAAATGCTCAACCAAGAATCCTATATTCTGCAAAGCTATCTTTAAAAGATGAAGGCAAAATGAAGACATTCCCCCCCCCCAAAAAAAACAGAGAATTTATCACCATCATCTTCCTTACAAGAAGCAGTAAAGAAAATTCTTCAAGCAAGTAAACCCAGACAGTAATTTGAAAATTTGAATCCACATTAAAAAAAGAACACCAGTAAGTGCAATTATGAAACTATAAAAAGTAGTATAAATGTATACTTGCTCTAATTTTTAAATTAACTTTATAAAAGTATATATATATATATATATAATTATATTGTTGGGCCTATAACATATAGAAGGATTTGTTTGTTTCTGAAGAAAGCAGAGCATGGTAAGTTAAAATATGTATATGGTATGCTTTATAGCATCTACTAAGAAAATAACTCTATTAAGTGAAATGAAAAAATAACAAAAGAAATTTAAATGGTACATTGGAAATTTGTAACTAATGCAAAAGAAAGCATAAGGAGGGGAAAAGAACTAAAAAAGATGTGGTATATGTAGAAAACAGAAGTATATAAATCCAGTTATAGCAGTAATATTAAATATGAATAGATTAAGCAATTTAATCAGGTTATAAAGGCTGTCATACTGGATTAAAAAGCAAGATGCCACTGTGTACTCAAAGATACAAATAGACTGAAAGTTAAAAGGATGAGCAAAAAAATATATATATATATATATATCATGCTAACCATGGCCATAAGAAAGCCAGGGTAGCTATGATATCAGGCAACAAGAAGTATTAAAACAATACCTTTAAAAAATAAAACTATTACTAGGAATAGACAGGGACAATTTATAGTGAAAGACAGATTACCAAAAATATAAGACAACCTAACAGTAGGGCTTCAAAATGCATGAAGCAAAGAAACTGACAAAAATGAAGAGAGAAAGCAACATGTGAAATAATCATAGTTGGAGACTTCAATTCTTCACTTTCAATAATGGACAGAGCAACTGGAAAACAAGATCAATTCGGAAAGGAAGATTTGAACAGCACTATAAGCCACCTAGACCTAACAGATATCTATGGAACACTTCATTCAGTCAAAGGCGGCTACAGATTCTACTTAAGTGCATGCGGAACATTGTCCAGGATAGATAAGAAGTTAGGCCACAAGAGAAGCCCCAATAAATTTAAAATCATTGAAATCATACAAAATCTCTCTTCTGATTACAATGGAATTAAGCTAGAAACAAATACCTGAAAGAAAACTGGGAAATTTACAAATAAATGGAAATTATATATCACACTCTTCAACAACCAATGGGATGAAGAAGAAATCACAAGAGAAATTGGAAAATCCTTTAAGATGAATGAATATTAAAGCACAACCTATGTTGATGCAGTTAAAGCGGTTCTCAAAGGGAAACTTCTAGCTGTACATATCCATGTTAAAAAAAAAAGAAAGAATTCAAATCAATAACCTAGCTTTCCACTTAAGACACTGGAAAAAGGAGCAAATTAATTCTAACAAGCAAGAAAAAGGAAATAATAAAGATAACAGTGAAAATGAAGCAGAGAATAAACAATTTGAGAAAATCAGCAAAGCTAAATGTGTTTCTTTAAAAAGGTCAAAAAAATTTATAAACTTCTCTCTAAATTAACCTAGTACAAAAGAGAAAACCAAAATTACTAAAATCAGAAATGAAAGAGTGAACACAACCTTACAGAAATAAAATGGACTATAAAAGAATAAGCAATTGTGTGCCAATAAATTAGAAAGTTTAGATGAAATAGACAAATTCCTAGAAAAATACAGTGATAAAAAAAAGACAAAGTGAGTCATGAAGAAATAGACATTCTGAATAGACTTGTAACAAATGAGGAGGTTTAATTCATAGCATAAAAATTATCCAAAGAAAAACCCAGGCCTACATGTTTCCTGGTGAATTCTATCAAAACATTTAAAGAAAATTATTGCCAATTTTTAACAAACTCCTCCAGAAAGTAGAAGAGAAAAGAATACTTCCCAACTCATTGTATGAGTCCAGTATTGCCCTTATATGAAAACCAAATGAAAGCATCATAGAATAAAACTTCAGACCAATATCTATTATGAATATGGATGCAAAAATTCTCCAAAAATACTACCAAACCAAATCCAGAAACATATAAAAAAGAAATATACACCACGACCAGCTGGGAATTTTTCCCCAAGAATGCAAGATTGGTTTAACATCTGTTTATCTATAATAACACCCATAATTATATAAATTAATACACAATATCAATAGAGTTAAAATTAAAAACCATAAGATCACCTCAATAGATATAGAAAAAGCATTTGACAACATCAAACACTGTTGCATTATAAAAAAAACATTCAACAAACAAGGAATAGAGGGAAACTTTTTCCCTCTGATAGAAGGCATCTATGAATACCCACAGCTGATATCATTCTCAGTGTTGAAAGATTGGATGCTTTCCCTCTAAAATCAGGAACAAGACAAAAATTTTCGTTTTTATCACTTCTATTCGACATTTTACTGGAGGCTCTAGTCAGGGCAATTAAGCAAGAATGAATGATATTTTAAAAAGAATGATACAGAAGATGGGAACGAAAGTAAAACTATTTGTATGTGTATGTCATATAATCTTTTACATAGAAAAGCCTAAGGAACCTCAAAAGAAAAAAAAACTGTTAGAACTAATAAATGAGTCCACAAATTTGTAGATATGTTCAATATGAAAAAATCTAATGTATTTCTATATACTTCAATAAACAATGCAAAAATGAACTAAGAAAGCAATTCCATAGCATCAAGAAGAAAAATACGCTTAGAAATAAATTTTAACAGAATAAATGTGAAACTTGTAATCTGAAAACTACAAAACACTGTCAGAAGAAATTAAACAAGATCTAAATGGAAAGATATCTTATGTCCATGGCTTAGAGCCCTAATGGCAGTGCTCCCCCGACAGATCTACAGACTCCACCCAGTCCCTGCCAGAATACCACTGGTTTCTTCTTGGAAATTGAGAAGCTGATCTTAAAATCTATCTGGAAAATCAAAAAACCCAGAATAGCCAAAATAGTTTGAAAAAGAGAAACAAAGCTGGATAATTCAGACTTCCTAATCTCAAAATTTACCAGAAAGCAGCATTAATCAAGACAATGTGATACTAATAATGAAAACAGACATACAGATAAATGGAATAAAATTGACAGTCCATATATCTATGTTCAGTTGCTTCTTGACAAGGATGCTAAGGCCATTCAGTAGGGAAAGAATAAAATTAAGAAGTAAAGTGCTTATATACACTCGTGGCTGATGCATGTCAATGTATAGCAAAATGAATACAGTATTGTAAAGCAAAAAAAATTAAGAAATTAAAATTAAAAAAAAAAAAGAAGTAAAGCAAAAGTAAAAGAATAAACAGAAATTCCAGTTTGTACTTATATAGTTTGACATGCTGGTAAGATCAAAGAATGGAAATGTCTGGAAGGGAGTTGGATATACAGGTCTTGAATTTAGATCATTCAGGCTGGATACAAATTTGCATTTCATCAATCAGATAGTAACTGAGATCATCAGTACTTTTCAACATTATTACTAATTCTTTGTTCCAGAATTTTCTCATAGCCACTTTCCTCATCTAAGATGGTGCATAGCAGGTTCTTACTCTTCTCCTTTCTCTTCATTCTTGATCATTTACCCGCCTACCCTCTCTAGTTTAGATCACAAAGATCCCTTCCTCCGTGAGAACCAAGTGATTCCTGGCTAGAAGTGGCTTAACTTCAAAGGGGATTCCACTAGAAATTCCACTAGATTTCACTAGAAAGGTCTCCTTGAAGAAACTTCCTGAAACACGTACCATAAATACATGTGTGCATGCTAAGTTGCTTCAGTCATGTCCAACTCTTTGCAACCCTATGGACTGTAGCCCACCAGGCTCCTCTGTCTGTGAAATTCTCCAGGCAAGAATAGTGGAGTGGGTTGCCATGCCCTCCTCCAGAGAATCTTCCCAACCCAGGGGTGGAACCCAAGACTCTTATGTCTCCTGCATTGTTAGGTGGGTTCTTTACCACTAGCACCACCTGGGAAGACAGTATCTTACATACTAAACAGTAAATTCCTGCGTCTGCCATCCTTTCTCACATTTTCTTTAAGCATTGTTTAGCAGACGGAACTCCCGATTCAGTAGTTTAAAGAAGACAGAATGCTGTTAAATTTTGCCATTGACACAAGTTAGAAGCCAGCACAATGGAAACGCTAGAAATTTCTAACAAATCTAAGTTCTCGGCCAAAAGTTAAACAATTCGCAGGTACTTTACCAAAATACTCCTTAAATCCTTAGGTTGCAAATGTGGAGAGTAAGATAATATATATGAAAAAGCATTTCAGATATCTACAGCCCTACAATATTGCTAGTAAAGTTTAACTGTCAGTAATGATTGGTTTAATTTCCATACTCATTGATCAGTGTTAAATGATGAAACAAATACTCTCAAAGGAAACAAACAAAGTTACTGGTTAATCGTTTTTAGCTGGTATTTGGGTTTCACAAACAAGACCTTAGTGGTGAGAAAATGTGTGCAATGCTTTTCCCAAGTATCTAGTATGCAGTTTGTGCTAGTGGTAAAGAATCCACCTGCCAAAGCAGGTAGATGTAAAGGACGTGGGATCAGTCCCTGGATTGGAAAGATCCCCTGGAGGAGGAAATGGCAACCCACTCCAGTATTCTTGCCCAGAGAATCCCATGGAACGCAGAGCCTGGCAGGCTACAGTCTATAGGGTCGCACAGAGGTGGACACAACTGAAGCAACTTAGCACACACACAGTATATAGTATATTTACAATAAATACTTTCTTAGTATTCAAATATTGATGGTTTATTATGTGTTAGAAATCAAACTATTTTCTCTTTTTCCTCTCATTTCCCCATCTGCCTCCTCAACCATCTGGAGAAGTAGGTATTGTTATCTTCATTTTACAGTTAAAAACATTGCATCTAAGAGATCAAGTGATTAGGTCAAGGCCACACAATTAAAAGTAGTTCATCCAAGGCTATATTTTATGCCCTCTGAGTCCAGATCCAGAAGTCCTTTCCATCTACCATGTGTAGTAACTTTTCATTCTCTTCACCATCTATTTATTTACTGTCAAACCATGCCCATAATTCTCGCCCTGTCATATAATTTTATTTTCTTTAATCCTCAGTAAAATCCTCAGCATACTATTAACAGTAGACCTTCTAACCTCATTTTTGCTGAGGTCTCTGGACTACCTCCGACATTTTCTAGTCCTCCTTCTTTTTTTCTCAACTTTGCCTACTACTGCAAAATGTTATCCCAATGAAGTGTGTTTAAAAAATTAGGTAAACACTAAACTCTTTGATGACTCAGGATCCCAGACAAAATCACACATTCATTCAACTTCATACTAGCCAGCCAGTTAATGGCTCCTGGGACCAAGTGAAGTGAAAGTCACTCAGTCGTGTCCAACTCTTTGTGACTCCATGGATTATACAGTCCATGAAATTCTCCAGGCCAGAATACTGGAGCGGGTAGCCTTTCCTTTCTCCAGGGGATCTTCCCAACCCAGGGATCAAACCCAGGTCTCCCACATTGCAGGCAGATTCTTTACTGGCTGAGCCACAGGGAAGCCTTCTTGGGCCCAAAATAAACAGCAAATAACTTGGGCTAGCCCTTGATATTTACATGTGCCAGGCACATTTCTATGTGCATATGTGCCTGTGTGTGTGTGATTTCTCTCATCCTCATGGCCACTATATTCCAGATAAAGAAACCAGGGCTCAGAACACTTTCTCCTGATCACAGAGCCAGCACATAACAGAGTCAGAACTCAAACCCTGACTGTACCATCGACTGTGCTCTCTGCTCTTTAACAGGAAACCTCAAAGTGAAAGTGAAAGTTACTCAGTAGTGTCCAACTCTTTGCAACCCCATGGACTATACAGTCCTTGGAATTCTCCAGGCCAGAATACTGGAGTGGGTAGCCTTTCCCTCCTCCAGGGGATCTTCCCAACCCAGGGATCAAACCCAGGTCTCCTGCATTGCAGGAAGATTCTTTACCAGCTGAGCCACAAGGGAAGCCCAAGAATACTGGAGTGGGTAGCCTATCCCTTCTCCAGGGAATCTTCCCAACCCAAGAATCCAACTGGGGTCTCCTGCATTGCAGGCAGATTTCATACCAACTGAGCTACCAGGGAAGTGAAATCCTCAAATACCTGTCCAAAAACCAAAGGATAGATCATCACAAAGTTTTCATTAGTCCACAGAAAAATAAAATAGCACAATAAAGACATAGGAGGATGTGATCTGGGTCAGTATTATTGGCAAGAACCATCTTTTCTTCTGAGGTTATGTTCTTCCTGCCTTTTTTAGTATTAAAGTTTCTTTTTTTATGAAATGATGATGAAAATAGGTGATAATGATTATTTTGATGGTTAATGATAACATTCTTATTTGATAAAATGAGAAGTAGTTTAACCCTATGTTAACTACATAAGGCCATCTACACAGTGTCTATATAAGAGGCCCAAATGAAATATATATGTTATCAGCTAATCTTAAAATGTGGGCTTCCCTAATCGCTCTGGCCCTGGATGGTAAAGAATCCACCTGCATTTCAGGGTTCAGTCCTTGAGTCAGGAAGATCCCCTGGAGAAGGAAATGGTTACCCACTCCAACATCCGAGGACCACATGATTTATGTGTCAGACTGATACTTTAACATAGATTTTACTGATACTCTTTAAAAAGATACTCTTTGAAAAGCAGTTATAGGCCAAGGGGCAAGAGGGCAGAGATGCAATTGGCAGAAAGGGAGAGGGACTAAGTGGTAGAAGGGATTGAAAAAAAGAAAAATTATTTCACAGGTTTGCCAAAATTTTGCCTATGTTTTTATAAATGTAATTGAAAATTAAAATTCTCAGCTGGATATTGCTTGTCCAAAATTTCTGCTGAAATTGTATTTACATATAATATTATTAACTCCATTATCCTCTGAACAGATAGACATATAAGATTTTAGATGTCACCACTGCCCTTAGCAAACTAAGCACACACATTTAAAAAAAAAAAAGAAAGATCACTTTTTCAAATCTATTGGATTTTTTCTCTTTTTTTTTTTTTTGGCTTAATAGTCATCATTTTCTTGAAAATCTATTCCATATTATCTAAATGGTTTTTCTATTCTCAAGAAAAGATCTTCACTCTCTCCTCTCATACTTTCCAGATTTCTCAGTATGAGCAGATCTCAGTTTGTAATAGGTTTCCCTACAGATACTCTTTGGCCAGTCACTTGTTTGGAACTGAGAACACATTTTGCTCTAAAATAATGTAAATGGTGATGAAGTTCTTAAAATCACTCATAAATGTTTAATGCACACAAAGGTAAGGCATAGCTCTAATTATAATAGCTCAGTCCCTACTCATTTATTCAGGACAGATGAAAGAGGAGGAGGATATGAAAGGCATTTCACTATTTTTCCCTGAGCTTAGGGGTTGACATTAAACAAAGAATTCAAAATGTCACATTCCCTGGTATCCCCCACCACATTTCTCTGTATGTCTACGGACATGCCAACACCTTTCGGTCACTTTGTTCTTCCTGTTTCATCCCTCGCCCAAGATGTTTTAAGCATTAGAATTAGCCTCCTCATACGCTCCAGTAATAGCATCCGTTTCCTCAATTCAACTGCTTCAGGGAAGTGAGAGAAGAGAACCTAGTAAGCACTGGTTAATGTGTAAACAACCACACTCCCACTTTGAACCAGACACTCTAGAGTTCAAACACTGGAACAAAGCGAACAAGAGAAATCCAAGCCCTGGTGAGGCAATACACCCAGCTGTCCTTTCCCCCACTCATTCCCTCACTACAGTCCTGACATCTTGCAGCACTCCTCCTGATAGCATAGACAACTCTTTACTGGCACTTCTGATGACAACCCATGGCAATGGGTTCCGTCTTTATTTGTGTAACTCATATAGCTAGGGTTTCCCCTCGGCCTGCTGGAAGGTTCTAATGACTCTCTTGGAAAGGGAGTTTGGACTTCCAGGAGTTAACTTCCACTTTTCTCCTCAACACCCAGCAAAGCATCTCAACCGCAAGTCAGTTTCAACCTGAATATTCCTTCCCGGGGTTTGATCTATTCAGTATCATGAGAGCTTTGTCCCCTGCCTGGGTAGTCATAGCCGTGTGAGAGGCACATTTCAGGAGAAGCGGTTGTGATTGCTGCTGCAGGAAACTCCCAGTGGCCCAGGCACCGGGAGAAACTGTTTGACCTTCTGGTGGGAAATGAGTAGGGTGTCCACCTAGAGAATGTCCCCACTGGGAGCTCCATGCTGATGAAGAAGGGACTTTCTCACACTTTAAATGAAGTCTTCTTGAAGGGAAGAGAGCCTGCTCTGCCTACATGCTGAGCTCATCCAAGTCATACTGGTTCATATGAGTCACAATCGCTTTACAAGGGATAATTTAGAGATTTACTAAGAGATATATTAAGCAGGCTTCAGAGTTATCATTGCATGGTAGTTGTGAGTTCAGAAAAACAAACCTAATCTTTTTGATTAGTTGTATAATCTTTCCAGGAAACAATTCGAATGTTTTAACAGAATATCTGTTATTCCAGACTTTCTCACTTCTTGTCTTTATCTATTGATCATTCACACATTTGTTTCTTTGTTTATTCATTCATCGTGCGTCATTTGTTCAATTTGTTCTCTACGTAGCACAAAGCTCCTTACTGGCACTTCTGATGACAAACCGTGGCAATGGTTAATGAAAGCCTTCATGAAGGGCTTTCAACTGTTTGGTGAGCCAGGAAATTCATGCATGGAGGGCAAAAGAGAGAGAAATTACAATAGTAAAAAAAGCACTAAAAATAAGTAAAGATTTTCCATTGAAAAGCAGTAATGTTTTATTATAGAAATATAATCTTATAATCCTAAACACTATAACTAAGTCTAAACAACATATCTGGCAATTTGCTCAAGAAAATGTTTAGAGCAAATGACTCCCAAACTAGTGGCCACAGAATCTCTGCCATCTGGGAAAGTAATGGCAGAATGTGTGTGTGTGAGAGAGAGAGAGACACAGCAGAGAAACAGAGACAGAGGAGATCTAAAGTAAATCATAAGTCAACCCTGCCTAAACACACCCGACTAGCGCGATGTCCGCTACAATCAACAAATACCTCATGTTTATATTATTTATGAAATAATATTTCTTACAGTTATGATGAACGAAAAAGGAAAATGGAAAAAGACTATCCAAAGAGTACTGAAGAAGAATTTTCAGGAGTCAATGGCCAAATAGATGCAGCTGTAGAATTAAATGGTGAGTGCCTCCATGAAACACTTTCCTTGTAGAAATTGTAACAATTTCTGGGCTTGGCTTTAACATAACTGAAAATGGATTTCCGAATGGGAGTCCTTGGTTCTTATTTTGGGGGGTCCTGAGTCCCTTATAAATTTAGTTAACCAGATTAACCACCAAAAAAAGTATAAAAAGTTTGCCTTTATGGGTCTCTCTTTACAAATGGAAAGTTTCAAAAGTATAGCTTCAGTCCATTAGCCAGTTACATCATATAGGCCATCTAGTCAAAATTACTTTTTCCATCTTTAAAATGTACATATTCTCAACCTTCCTATTGAGAATAAATGCCTTTCCCCATTCTATCACCCAGCTTCTGAAATTTGACACATAGCTATGGAAGTTGAATTGAACTGGGTTGAATAAGTTTAACTGAATCTTTGAATCAGTCAGTCAACACATTCTTCTTGAGTGTTTAGCACAGAGCTGGACACTGTTGAGAAATGCCAAGGCAACTTCAGATATGGTCTCTGCCCTCATGGAATGGTTACTCTCTTTGGGAAATTCCCCTCCATCCAACGCAGATGAAATTACTAGAAATCAAGTATAATTTAGTACTGAATTGTTGTGGTAGTCTTCCCAATAATTGCAACAGGTGATCTGAGAAAGAAAAGATCAAAACAGGCATCAGTTGGTGTAGATTTCATGATGGGACTTCCGCTGGGTTTTAAAGAACGGCTAGATTTTTGACTCTGGAAAGAAAAAGTGGGGGGCGGATTTCCCGGATGGGAGCAGCCTGAGAAGGGGCACAGAGCGCCCCTGGCGTGGCAGAGAGAATGATGAGAGATGACTGGCAAGTTAGGAGTGTCAGATTCCAGGGCTCAGAGAGAGCTGTGCTGAGGGTTAGCCAATTGCCCCCTGGCACATTTCCTGTTTCTCTTTGGTGCCCTCTCGAGAAAGTTACAACTGCAAGGCCATCCCATTTATAAATTTCCAAGTCCTTTTCAATAACCATAAATTCATCTTTGTCTCTTTTAGGCTACATTTACTTCTTTTCGGGACCCAAAGCATACAAATACGATACAGAGAAGGAAGACGTGGTTAGTGTGCTGAAATCTGGTTCCTGGATTGGTTGCTAAATAGCAAAGTCTAGTCTTTCCTAGAGAATGAAGATGACTGAGAGCTGGATCTGAGGACTGGATCTTAAGGACTAAATCGGAACTCAGGTTACATATTCTTCTCATGGCCTTCGATTCTAAGGGTAATTTCGAATTCATTGAAAATAATTACGCTTCTAAACAGTTTCTCAGTTTTGGATTCAGAATTTTAAACCAAATGGGGAATTATTATACGGTCAGCTTCACACAAACTCAGAATCCACATAGTGCAACTTTTCAGTTAGATACGCATCATTTTTTTTCCTCACTAATACACTGAGGCAAATTGATCAGTTTGGTTTTTATTTCCAGGAAGAAGCCTACTTGTGGATTTTCTGACATGTATTATAATTCTTTTAATAGGAAATAGCATTACTACACAAATTATATTAATTCTATACAAGCCTTTTTGGTCTTAACATTTGTTATGATGAATATAAATGTATCTGTCTTTAACCATATCACAGACTGCATACTGTATAAGTTTTGTTTCTCATTGTTTGTGTGTTTGTTTGTTTGTTTGTTTGACTCTATGTGTGCTCACTGGTCTTTGAAGTAGGTTATAATGGGCAAATCTGTTCAAGTGGATTCTCATACTAGGTAAGAGATGGGCATTTTGCAACAAGAAAATTTTTAACAAAAGCCAATAAAAATATTGTATGAGATCAATCCAGTATTTCTCTTTAGTTAATGGTTACTAGCTTCTATCACACTTTGATAACAAATTCTGTGTACTTTATAGAAAACTCAAACCTTGAGATAGTATAATGAACATTCAGACTCAGAAGAAATAATAGTAATTCATTCTTTTTCCTCCTTCCTGAAAATAAAATGCCCTCAATGAAACTGTCTTTAATCCTTCTAAGAAGGCCTCTCTGACTAGCTTTTCATTTGGGGAAGTTTGTCTTTTGCTTTAGTTTTTCTTATTTCAAGCTAAATTTTTTTTTCTACCTAGTCATTAGTACAGATAAAATACAGCTGTCATTCTTATTTTTTTATCTTATATTTTAGTAGTTCTACTTTAAAACATTGATAAATTGAAGGTGATTCAAAGAAATGGAAAAAGATCCCATATTTTAGATTGAAAGGATTAATATTATTAAAATGGCCTTACTACCCAACACAAACTATAGATTTAATGCAATCCCTATCAAATTACCCATGACATTTTTCACAAAACTAGAACAAATAATCATAAAATTTATACAGAACCATGAAAGACCCAGAATTGCCAAAGCAACCCTGAGGGAAAAGAATAAAGCTAGAGGCATAACCTCCCAGACTTCAGAAAATATTACAAAGCCAAAGTAATCAGAACAACAGGGTACTGGCCCAAAGACAGAGGCATGGATCGATGGAACAGAATAGAGAGTCTGGAAATAAACCCACACACCTACAGTCAATTAATCTCTGTGGAGATAAGAATACACAATGGAGAAAAGAAAGTCTCTTCAGCAGATAGTGTTGGGAAAGCTGGACAACCACATATAAATAAATGATGTTAGAACACTTCCTCACACCCTACAGGATTCCGTAACAGCTCAGTTGGTAAAGAATCCGCCTGCAGTGTGGGAGACCCCAGTTGGATTCCTGGGTTGGGAAGATCCCCTGGAGAAGGGATAGGCTACCTATTCCAGTATTCTTGGGCTTCCCTTGTGGCTCAGCTGGTAAAGAATCCACCTGCAATGTGGGAGACCTGGGTTCAATCCCTGGGTTAGGAAAATCCCCTGGAGAAGGGAAAGGCTACCCACTCCAGTATTTTGGCCTGGAGAATTCCAAGGAGTCGGACATGAGTCAGCGAATTTCTCTTTCACACCCTACACAAAAGTAAACTCAAATGGCTTAAAGACTTAATTAAATATAAGATATGATACCATAAAACTTTTAGAAGAGAAAGCATAGGCAAAATATTCTCTTACATAAATCATAGCAACATTTTCTTAGTTCAGTCTCTCAAAGAAATAGAAATAAAAGCAAAAATAAACAAATGGGTCCTAATCAAACTGTAAGCCTGTGCACAGAAAAGGAAGCCATAACAACAAAAGGACAACTGGCAGACTGGGAGAAAATACACAACAATGAGCCCTGACAAGGGCTTAATTTGCAAAATATACAAATAGCTCATACGGCTCAATAACAAAGAAACAGAACCAAATCAAAAACTGAACAGAAGACTTATACAGACATGTCTCCAAAGAAGACATACAGATTGCCAATAAAATGGCTCAACTTCGCTGATTAATAGAGAAATGCCAATCAAAACTGCAAAAAGCTATCACCTCACACAGGTCAGAGTGACCATCATTAAAAGGCTATAAACAATAAATGCTGGAGAAAGTGTGGAGAAAAGAGAACATTCTTACATTGTTGGTGGCAGTGTAAATTGGTGCAGCCACTAGGAAAAATCACATAGAGGTTCCTCAAAAAACTAAAAATAGAGTTGCCATATGATCTAGCAATCCCACCCTTGGGCATATATCTGGAGAAAACTCTAATTTAAAAAGACATACGCAATTCAACGTTTATAGTAGCACTATTCACAATAGCCAACACATGGAAGCAGCCTAAATGTCCACCAGCAGATGAAGGGATGAAGAAGATATTAACATACAATGGAATACCACTCAGCTATAAACAAATGAAGTAACGCCATTTGCAGCAGCGTGGATGGACCTAGAGATCATCACACTAAGTGAAATAAGTCAGAAGGAGAAAGACAAATACCGCACGATATCACTTATATGTGAAATCTAAAATATGATGCAAATGAATTTATTTACAAAACAGAAACAGACTCACAGACACAGAAAAGAAGCTTATGGTTACCAACAGCGAAAGGCAGGGGAAGGATAAATTAGGAGTTTGGGATTAGCAGCTACGAACAAATATTTATAAAATAGGTAAACAGCAAGGCCCTACTATATAGTATAGAGAATTATATTCAATATCCTCTAATAAACCATAATGAAAACAGATATGAAAAATAATATGTAATACTTATAAGATGGAGAAGGCAATGGCACCCCACTCCAGTACTCTTGCCTGGAAAATCCCATGGACAGAGGAGCCTGGTGGGCTGCAGTCCATGGGGTCGCTAAGAGTCAGACACGACTGAGCGACTTCACTTTCACTTTTCACTTCCATGCATTGGAGAAGGAAATGGCAACCCACTCCAGTGTTCTTGCCTAGAGAATTCCAGGGATGGGGGAGCCCGGTGGGTTGCCGTCTATGGGGTCGCACAGAGTCGGACACGACTGAAGCGACTTAGCAGCAGCAGCATATGTATAATACTGAACCANGACTGATCAATTTCACTTTCACTTTTCACTTTCATGCATTGGAGAAGGAAATGGCAACCCACTCCAGTGTTCTTGCCTAGAGAATTCCAGGGATGGGGGAGCCCGGTGGGTTGCCGTCTATGGGGTCGCACAGAGTCGGACACGACTGAAGCGACTTAGCAGCAGCAGCATATGTATAATACTGAACCACTTTGCTATACATCAGAATTTAACACAACATTGTAAATCAACCATACTTCATTTTTTTTTAAATGTGACTCAGGGAACTCAAACAGGGGCTCTGTGACAGGCTGAAGGGTGGGATGGGGAGGGAGGGGGGAGGGAGGTTCGGGAGGGAGGGGACATGGGTGTACCTATCAGCATTCTTGTTGATGTATGACAGAGAACCACAAAATTCTGTGAAGCAATTATCCTTCAATTAAAAAATGTTTTTAAAAAGTGGTTCTAAAGTTAGATGATAAAATATAGTTAGCATATTTCATAGACTGCCAGAAACAGCTACAGTATTCAATAGATACTAGTTATAATTTTACTATTATTTATTAAATTTGTTTCATATGCTTACTAAAAAGACTTAATAGTAAGAAGGGATGGGACAGTCACTCAAGGGTACTCTAAACGTTCCATTTGGTTTCCATTACTGAAAGTGGCTATTTATAGCCAACCAGACTGCTGACGACAAAATCTGGTATCCCTGATTTCCAATGTCAACTGACTCTACAGATTTAAAAAAAGTCACTTTTGCAAAAACGATCAGCTGAGGAAAACTTAATATCAATACGCAAGAAGGGAAAACAGTCTGGCATCTCCTCAAAACACAGAACATAGAGATACCACATAACCCAGCAATTGCACCCCTAGGTGGTGGTGGTGGTGTTTGGCTGCTAAGTCGTGCCTGACTCCTTTGCAACCCCATGGACTGAAGACCGCCAGGCTCCAAGTAGGTATATACCTATGAGAAGTGAAAATATATGTCCACACAAAAATGTGCACATAAAGATTCACAGCAGCATTATTCATAATAGCCAAAAAGTGGAAACGCAGGCATCAAATGATGAATGGACTTTTTAAATCTGGAAAATTCACATAGTGGAGTATTATTTGACAATTAAAAAAAAAACACTAATACATATTACAATATGAATGAAATTTGAAAACCTTATGTTAAGTGAAAAAAGTCACACACATTGATATGCGCAAAAGGCAGAGAATATTGCATGATTCTGTAGGTGCGAGATGTTCAGAGACTCAAGAAACTAATCTCTACTTGTCAGAAGCTGGAGAAAGGGGGTGTGGATGTGACTGCTAACACGTATGACCTGCTACAGGTGATGGTTGCACAAATCTGTGAATATACTGAAAGCCATTAAATTGTACACCTTAAGTGAATGGATTGTACGGGACATGAATTATCTCAATAAACCTGTTATATTTTTTTGTAATAATAAGCAAGGAGATCAAGGTAGTGTGATGATGTATGCAGGAGGTGCCGGCTGACCGTCTGAGGCCGGAACCCACAGCAGCGAAGCTTTGGCCTGAAGGCGTGTGGTGCTGAGACAGCACGCAAGGTGTCCACCTTGCGGCCACTGCTAGCCCTGCGTGTGTGCGATGTAGACACTTCACCAAACAAATGAATGTTACTGGGTGCAAAATGCGTGTGCTCTGAGGCCTGCTGACTGAATTCAAACTCCAGATCTGTCATCCTTAGCCTTGTGATATTGGTCAAGTTCCCTAATTTCTGTCTTAGTTTCCTCCTTTGTAAAATTACAGTAAGAATAATTCTTACCTCACTGGGATATTTAGAGGTTTAAATATCTGAGTCAAAGTATGTGGAACTCTAGATAGCCCATATAAAGACTCTAAAACTGTTGCTTTTGAAACAATTAGAATTAATTTTGTTTTGAGATATTTTAGAGAATGTGTAATTATCCCTTGAGATAGCTGAGCAATAGTACTACAAAGATTGATAACCAGTGACCTGAAATTTTTCTTTCCCAAATTCCAAATGAATTAATCTTTAAATAATATACTGACTGTGGTTAACCCCCATCCACCAAAAGGAATTCTTACAAATCCTTATCCCTTTTTGAGTAAGGTAAATAGTTGTATTTTGTAAAGATATAGTCTCTCTAATGCACAGGAAAAGTGATTTTGTTTGTGTCAGAACTCAATCAGAATATTTATATCCTCATCTGAAAGAGGAATTTTGTGCAGAAGTAGTTTAGAACATATATTGCTCACTTGTTTTCAGGATCAGTCAGTTCAGTCACTCAGTCATGTCCAGCTCTTTGCGACCACATGAACCGTAGCATGCCAGGCCTCCTTGTCCATCACCAACTCCCAGAGCTTGTTCAAACTCATGTCCATTGAGTCAGTGATGCCATCCAACCATCTCATCCTCTGTCATCCCCTACTCCCACCTTTAATCTTTCCAAGCATTAGGGTCTTTTCCAATGAGTCAGGTCTTCCCATCAAGTGGCCAAAATATTAGAGTTTCATCTTCAGCATCAGCTCTTCTAATGAATATTCAGGACTAATCTCCTTTAGGATGGACTGGTTGGATCTCCTTGCTGTCCAAGGGACTCTCAAGAGTCTTCTCCAGCACCACAGTTCAAAAGCATAAATTCATCGGTGCTCAGCTTTCTTTATAGTCCAATGCTCACATCCACACATGACTAGTGGAAAAACCACAGCTTAGACTAGATGATCCTTTGTTTGCAAAGTAATGTCTCTGCTTTTTAATATGCTGTCTAAATTTGTTACAGCTTTTTTTCCAAGGAGAAAGCATCTTTTAATTTCATGGCTGTAGTCACCATCTGCAGTGATTTTGGAGCCCAGAAAAATAAAGTCTGTCACTATTTCCATTGCTTCCCCATCTATTTGCCATGAAGTGATGGGACCAGATGCCATGATCTTGGTATTTTAAATGCTGAGTTGTAAGCCAACCTTTTCACTCTCCTCTTTCACTTTCATCAAGAGGCTCTTTAGTTCTTCTTTGCTTTCTGCCATAACGGTGGTGGCCATGGGCATACCTGAGGTTATTGATATTTCTTCTGGCAATCTTGATTCCAGCTTGTGCTTCATCCAGCCCAGAGTTTCTCATGGTGTCCTCTGCATATAAGTTAAATAAGCAGGGTGACAATACACAGCCTTGATGTACCCCTTTCCCTATTTGGAACCAGTCTGTTGTTCCATGTCTGGTTCTAACTGCTGCTTCTTGACCTGCATCAGATTTCTCAGGAAGCAGGAAAGGGGGTCTAGTATCTCCATCTCTTTCAGAATTTTCCACAGTTTGTTGTGATCCATACAGTCAAAGTCTTCAGTGCAGTCAATGAAGCAGAAGTAGATGTTTTTCTGGAATACAGTGTTTTCAGGATAACAGTGAAAAAATATTTGGTTAAATAACAGTTTTGACCAAAGTGTGACTCAACTGCTTCTTTTGAAATCAAGAGGAAGTGGAACAGAGTTTGATTTCTGATGACCTCTGTGTATTGTCCTATTGATCTCTTTATAATGATTTCTGGGTGGCCTTGGAAAGCACCAGGAAGGCTGCTAAAGGACAAATGGATCACCTGGGTGGGGAGCTTCCCTAACAGATCAGCATTAAATTTTCTGTGGCTGGAACCAAGCTCTCTTCCAGTTAGCCTTGGTGTGAAATGGTGGACTCAAATTTGCCACGTTCTCTGTTCCTTTTCAAATGTTTATTCAGAAACATCTTGGACTTCTATTTCACGTGGTAGATGACGGATGAACTACAGCTTTTAATCTGGAATTGTGTGTGATATGTTTAAAATGTGTCACAGGGTTTTTAAGAGCTTTCATTTATATGTCATCCACATTTCCCCTTCATTCCTGCTTTTACTCATTCCTTCTATTGAAGGTTTTATGTGGAAATTTGTAGCTCAAATTTCCCAGTGAGGGGAAATGCCTAATGCTTGTCAAGAGGTTGGAGTTCTAGATTCTCATTATAGTCAAAGCTATGTTTTTTTCAGTAGTCACGTGCAGATGTGAGAGTTGGTCCATAAAGAAAGCTGAGCACCAAAGAATTGATGCTTTTGAATTGTGGTGCTGGAGAAGACTCTTGAGAGTCCCTTGGACTACAAAGAGATCAAACCAGTCAGTCCTGAAAAAAATCAACCCAGAATATTCATTGGGAAGATTGATGCTGAAACGGAAGCTCCAATACTTTGGCCACCTGATGTGAAGAGCTGACTCATTGGAAAAGATTCTGAGGCTGGGAAATATTGAAGGCATAAGGAGANCAGTCCTGAAAAAAATCAACCCAGAATATTCATTGGGAAGATTGATGCTGAAACGGAAGCTCCAATACTTTGGCCACCTGATGTGAAGAGCTGACTCATTGGAAAAGATTCTGAGGCTGGGAAATATTGAAGGCATAAGGAGAATGAGGTGGCAGAGGATGAGGTTGGTTAGATAGCATCATCAACTCAATGGACTTGAGTTTGAGTTAGCTCTGGGGGATGGTAAACAGAGGCGCCTGACATGCTGCAGTACATGGGGTCACAGAGTCAGACACAATTTAGTGACTGAATAACAACAACAAAATGGATCATAGAAAGGCCTAGGCCAAAAGGTTCTCTGTGTCTCTGTCCTACAGGTCTGACTAGGCCTAAACAGTATCTTCTGATTATCTTCCATCTGGTGAACTTGTCTTTGGTCTCATTCTCATCCCCAAGTGGCGTGTCAAGATGGTGAGGCTAAAGGGCATCCTCTTATGCTAAAAACTGCATAATCTCTGCCTTGCTGTCACAGTTGAGAATCTTGGAATTGAAATAAAGCAGAATTGGAAGCATGCTGGTAAGTAAGGTAGAGTAGGAAATTAGTCAGTGACTTTGGGATGCTTCTAAAGGACCTATCCTCATTGTTAACCTCTTATCCATTAATCTTAACCCAATATACTTTCCTTCATTCAAGATATCCTTTTAAATGGTTGGGGATAAAATTAAATCTTTGTTACACAATGCAGCATATTGTTTCTACAAGTAGAGGGAGAGGTCAAAAAAGGATAAAAGGATGAAAAAACAGTTGCAAAAGATTTAAGCATAGGTGGCTGCCTCAAGCTGCCGAGAGGAGCCACCCCGCGTCCGAGGTCAGGGGCGGCGGCAGGGAGGAGCCACCCAACGTCCAAGGAGCTGTGGCTGCACGGGTGCAGGAGGGCCTAGAAGAGCTATCCCACATTGAAGGTTAGGAAGAGTGGCAGTGAGGAGATACCCCTCATTCAAGGTAAGGAGCAGTGGCTGCGCTTTGCTGGAGCAGGCGTGAAGAGATACCCCATGCCCAAGGTAAGAGAAACCCAAGTAAGATGGTAAGTGTTGCAAGAGGGCAT
>SJYA01005525.1:13113-25160 GCA_006410615.1 Neotragus moschatus | reverse complement strand
GGCCTGGCGTGCTGCGATTCATGGGGTCGCAAAGAGTCGGACACGACTGAGCGACTGAACTTAACTGAATACTAGGAAAAGAAATGAAGAGATATATTCTAACCTGGATAAACCAAGACAAAGACATATAAGCATATTACTAAATATGTTATTTAGCATATTAAAATACTCTTTGGAAGAGACAGCATGAGAACTGAAAAGGACTGATGTGGACAGTGGAAATGACAGGGTCATGGATATTGGTGTCAGGGGTAAAGGACTGGTGCTTTTAGATACTTGGGTACTATCTTGATAAAAATAAAGTAACTTAAAAAGAAAAAAAGTTTTGCGGCCAAACATAAATTACTACCATAACAGAAGCAATAATAAAACAGAGAATATAGGTAGAAGAAAAATTGTTAATTGTCATACAACCCAAAGATAAATAGTATTCATATTTGGTGGAGGGTTNTGGAAATGACAGGGTCATGGATATTGGTGTCAGGGGTAAAGGACTGGTGCTTTTAGATACTTGGGTACTATCTTGATAAAAATAAAGTAACTTAAAAAGAAAAAAAGTTTTGCGGCCAAACATAAATTACTACCATAACAGAAGCAATAATAAAACAGAGAATATAGGTAGAAGAAAAATTGTTAATTGTCATACAACCCAAAGATAAATAGTATTCATATTTGGTGGAGGGTTTCCTTTTTTTCCCCTGTCTTTTCTCTATAAGAAGAAAAGGCAATGGCAGAAGGCAATGGCATCCCACTCCAGTACTCTTGCCTGGAAAATCCCATGGACAGAGGAGCCTGGTAGGCTGCACTCCATGGGGTCGCTGAGAGTCAAACACGACTGAATGACTTCACTTTCACTTTTCTTTTTTCCCCCTGTCTTTTCTCTATGAAAGAGTTTTGTTTCATGCTTTTACATAGTTATGCTCATACAATTGACTATTCTGTTTTTCTTAATCTATTATCATGGTGAAAACATTTTTTCATGATCATATTAAAATTTAAACATACTTTGAGATGGCTGCATAATAGCCCAATTGAGTAGCTATACTATAATTTATTTTTAAAAAATTTGAGTTTAGTTGATTTATAATATTTTATTAGTTGCCAGTGTACAACATAATGATTCAATATTTTTGTACTTTATACACCATTTAAAGTTATTACAAAATAATGGCAATATTTTTGTGTTGTACCATATATCTTGCTGCTTATTTATTTTACTTTTGTCATTGTCATTTGTTGTTCTCTCTGCTTGAAGTGCCAATGTTCTTGGGAATATTCTCCAAATCTCAACTGGACAACTTCTCTTATTCCCATTTAACCATGTGATTCTAACGGGGGAGGTGGGGCGCCAATTACCACTTGGTGCTCTGGTGTGAGCCATGAGAATGTGGCTCGTGCCTTTCCAACCAAACTCCTGGGAATTTTCTAACTGGAGTTGAACTGAAGAGCTTGATATGAGGATGTAAGCCTGGAGCAATGAATTGAACTTGCACTCCTGGGACAACAAGCCTGAAAACATAAGCACAGGAAAGCAGGTGTGAGAGAAGAGGCAGGGAGAGGAACAGATAACTCAGGCAAGAGGAGAGAAAGAGAGAGAGAGAAGAAAGAAATCAACCTGATGGCATTAGAATCTCTGAACCTAGTAATCGCCAATGCCACTCTTATTCTAACCCATCTGCAGTTGGTTACATTAACTGATAGATACTTCCTTAATACATGTTTTACTTAAGATAGATTGAATTTTCTTGCATTATGTTTGAATGAATGAGCCTTCATCACAGTAACTTACAGGAACAGAACATAATATTCAAGTTGTTTGGAGCAAATACCTAATAAACACTTATTAAACTGAATTAAATGAACTCCTCCAGAAGCATAGCAGCATAGAACAAACAGCATGGGCTTTAGAAAACTGGCTGACCTGTGTTTGAATTATGAATCTGTAAAAACATTGGCAAATGATTTCGTATATCAGAGCTTCGACTTCTCCCCTTTCTTCATCATCATCAGCATTATAATCTCTAACATTTGTTGAATCGTTTCCCTATGGCTCACACTATGTAAATGTTTTGCATGTGTTATCTCTTGGATAACATAATCCTAAGGGACAGATATTATTATCATTGCACTGTTCTGATCTGTGAAATGATAATTCAAAGGGATAATCAGTATAAAATATTAAGCCCAAAGAGTAATGTTTTTTTTTCTTCCCCCTCCCCCCCCCCCGCTTTTTTTTTTTTCTTTCATGACTTACTCTTGCCTCTTATCATTTTGCCAATATTCAGAATTATGGCCCCTTCACTTTTGGACAGGTTAGTCTGTTTGCTTTTTGTGATTATGACTTGTTGATCTTTGTTCTNATAAAATATTAAGCCCAAAGAGTAATGTTTTTTTTTCTTCCCCCCCCCCCCCCCCCGCTTTTTTTTTTTTCTTTCATGACTTAATCTTGCCTCTTATCATTTTGCCAATATTCAGAATTATGGCCCCTTCACTTTTGGACAGGTTAGTCTGTTTGCTTTTTGTGATTATGACTTGTTGATCTTTGTTCTTTGCCTTTTTACTTGTGAATTACTCAGTGTGGACTATCACACCACAGCACAAAGGTAGAACTCAACAAATGCAAAAGTAACTATGTTCCTGCATGAGAGCACTAAACATTATAGAGAGATCAGGTCTCCTTAATTTATACAACTAATTTAATTCAAATAAAAGCAGTAACAAAGATCTCCCTCTCTCTTTCCCTGGAATTGGGCAAGTTGACTCTTGCCCAAAAATCCATATGGAAAATTAAACAAACAAGGATAGCCAGAAAAGTTCTGAAAACAAAGAGCAGCGAAGAAATTTTAGTCCCTCTAGATAATAGCGTATGTTATACAACTTCAATAATAAAAACAGGGTTATAATAATACCTAATGGGAAAACAGAGCATAACATTAAGCTTAGAAATAGACCTGATTAATAAAAGAATTTAGTAGAATAAGTGGTGAAGTTTGTATTAACATTTGAAGGTTGACAGCACAATCTGTTGGCCAAGCTGTGAAAACATAAGCTGATAGGAGTGTCAAACAATATAAACCCTCATTCCATGGATGAAAATCTGCCAATATTTATCAGTGTTACGAATGCATTTGTCCTACCTCCAGAAACTGAGCTTATAGAGTTAAATGCACACACACAAAGTGATGGGCATACAGGAGGTATTCATTGTAACAATGTAAGAAGACCTCCAAATGTCCATCATTAAGGGACTGCATAAATAACAGAACAATGTAAGAAGAACTCCAAATGTCCATCAATAAGGGACTGGATAAATAACTCTATGGTATAACTCTAAGAGGGGTTTCCCTGATGGCTCAGTAGTAAAGAATCCATCTGCCAATGCAGGAGACTTGGGTTTAATTCTTCATCCAAGAAACACCTCTGGAGTCTGAAATGGCAATCCACTCCAATATTTTTGTCTGGGAAATCCCATGGATAGAGGACACTGGCAGGCTACAGTCTAAGGGCCACAAACAGTCAGACACAACTTAGTGATGAACAATAGCAACAACAATGACCCTAAGAGAGGCTATCTCATCACAAGGAAAAGAAATTTGCAAATATGCATGTTAACTAAACTTACCGTGGTGATCAATTTGCTATATATACAAATATTGAATGCTGTATACTTGAAACTAATGTTATATGTCAATTATGTCTCAGTAAAAAATAAACTATGATACAACCACACAGAAGCATCGTATTCAGTTTTAAAAGATAGAGAAAAGTTATCTAATTACTTATATGAAAAGAAGAAAGTGAAAAATTCAAGTGCAGAATAATGTATATCATACATTACATGTAAGAAAGCTGGAATAAGAATACAGACTTGCATATACTGATAGAAAGCTGAGCACTGAAGAACTGATGCTTTTGAACTGTGATGTTGGAGAAGACTCTTGAGAGTCCCTTGGACTGCAAGGAGATCCAACCAGTCCATTCTGAAGGTGATCAGCCTTGGGATTTCTTTGGAGAGAATGATGGTGAAGTTGAAACTCCAGTACTTTGGCCACCTCATGCAAAGAGCTGACTCATTGGAAAAGACTGATGCTGGGAGGGATTGGGGGCAGGAGGAGAAGAGGACAACAGAAGATGAGATGGCTGGATGGCATCACTGACTCGATGGACATGAGTCTGGGTGAACTCTGGGAGTTGGTGATGGACAGGGAGGCCTGGCATGCTGTGATTCATAGGGTCGCAGAGTCAGACACGACGGAGCGACTGAACTGAACTGATACCTGCATAATGAAATACAAATTACTAATTAGCTACTCATGTGGAAAGGGAGACTCTTCTGGAAGGAAAGAGACATGAGAGCAAGGACTTGTCAGTGTGTACTTTATAGTATGTTTTTGATAGCTTTTGAATAATGACTTTATATTACTCATTCAAATTGGGGGGGAGGGGGAAAGAGTAATGGTTAAAAAAAATCGAGCAGTGAATGCTTACTCTGTGTAAGACATTGTGCTAAGTTTGTAAATCCATTGTCATTTATTCTCCATAGAAGTCCAGTGAGGTTTTATTTTAATCTTCATTTTTACACATGATAAAATGAGTTAGATTGTTTGAGCAATTTGTTTATTCTTTCTATCAATCCACAGTCCTCCTTTCTTTCCTGTCTTAGATCAATACTAACTTCTTGCAAATCTTCCTGGATTGTTTCCACTCAACCTCAACTAGCTATTGGAATCTGTTTAGCAGTTGCATACCTAGTGCATTTTGCCTTTTTATGCAAAAAGAGAAGAATGAAAAGGCCAGCTTAAAACTCAATATTAAACTAAGATTATGGCATCGGGTTCCCTCACCTCTGAGACTCTGAGAGACTCAGAAAGACTAACTGGGAGTCATAGGTAAAATCTTTGACTGCAAGATAAGTGCTCTTTTCATTGCATCACAGCTACTTCTAGTTCAGTTTGGTTCAGTCGCTCAGTCGTGTCCAACTCTTTGCGACCCCATGAATTGCAGAATGCCAGGCCTCCCTATCCATCACCAACTCCCAGAGTTCACTTAAACTCACGTCCATCAAGTCAGTGATGCCATCCAGCCATCTTATCCTTTGTCGTCCTCTTCTCCTCCTGCCCCCAATCCCTCCCAGCATCAGAGTCTTTTCCAATGAGTCAACTCTTCCCATGAGATGGCCAAAGTATTGGAGTTTCAGCTTTAACATCATTCCTTCCCAGGACTCATTTCCTTCAGAATGAACTGGTTGGATCTCCTTGCAGTCCAAGGGACTCTCAAGAGTCTTCTCCAACACCACAGTTCAAAAGCATCGATTCTTCGGCACTCAGCTTTCTTCACAGTCCAACTCTCACATCCATACATGACTACTGGAAAAACCATAGCCTGGACTAGATGTACCTTTGTTGGTAAAGTAATGTCTCTGCTTTTGAATATGCTATCTAGGTTGGTCATAACTTTTCTTCCAAGGAGTAAGCGTATTTTAATTTCATGGCTGCAATCACCATCTGCAGTGATTTTGGAGCCCATAAAAATAAAGTCTGCCACTGTTTTCACATCTATTTTCCATGATGTGATGGGACCAGATGCCATGATTTTCATTTTCTGAGTGTTGAGCCTTAAGCCAATTTTTTCACTCTCTTCTTTCACTTTCATCAAGAGGCGTTTTAGTTCCTCTTCACTTTCTGCATATGTGAGATTACTGATATTTCTCCCAGCATCCTTGATCCCAGCTTGTGCTTCTTCCAGCCCACCGTTTCTCATGATGTACTCTGCATAGAAATTAAATAAGCAGGGTGACAATATACAGCCTTGACATACTCCTTTCCCTATTTGGAACCAGTGTGTTGTTCCATGCCCAGTTCTAACTGTTGCTTCCTGACCTGCATATAGGTTTCTTAAGAGGCAGGTCATGTGGTCTGGTATTCCTATCTCTTTCAGAATTTTCCACAGTTTATTGTGATCCACAGAGTCAAAGACTTTGGCATAGTCAACAAAGCAGAAATAGATGTTTTTCTGGAACTATCTTGCTTTTTCCATGATCCAGTGGATGTTGGCAATTCAATCTTTGGTTCCTCTGCCTTTTCTAAAACCTGCTTGAACATATGGAACTTCACGGTTCATGTATCGCTGAAGCCTGGCTTGGAGAATTTTGAGCAATACTTTACTAGCATATGAGATGAGTTAGCCTTTCACAAAATATCTGGTCTAACCATACTTATTACAAGAGGATATCTGAGTCAATTATTCTCAGAATGAGAAAACAGAAATAACTCAAGGATAACGAAATGTTACTCTTTCTTCCACATACCAGACAACATAAACTGATTGTACAACTTTTCTTCTGGGTCTTGAAGTTGCTTCACATACTTTACAATCTTTCTCAATACCAGATTCCACCTCCACAATTATTCAATCTCAATCCAAAATGAATACTCAAGAAGAAACATCCTTGGGACTTTCCTAGCAGTCAGTGATTAAGACACCGAGCTTCCCCTGCAGGGGGCACAAGTACAATCCCTGGTCAGGGAACTAAGATCCCACATGCCATGCAGCCAAACCAGGGGAAAAAAGTAGAAATATATTTGTTATCCGATGGTAGATGTTCTCAAGTGCCTAACTCCTCAAAATGTGGACCTCAGATCATCAACATCAGCATCTTTTAGAAGCTTGATGGAAACACAGAATCCCATCTACAGAATCAGAATGTGTATTGTAATATTTCCAAATGATTCTTATGAGCACGAAGTTTAAGAAATTCTACTCTAAAACACTGTTCAGTGACAAGTCTAGACAGTGATTTTATGACTGCTTATCTCTCCAGGTTAGAGAATCCACTACAGAGTCACCTCATCAGCCTTCTCTCAGGTTTGTTGGTTCAGAGGGGCATCTATTAAATCTCTAGGCCATCTTCCAGGGCATCTTGATTTGAATGACAAAATGGTTCTCCTTGAAAAGATATTTCTGAGACCAGACACACACAGCTGCACTGAGATAAATGAGGGAAGCCTAAACTCTCTACTGTGGCTGTCGACGCGTGTTTCCTTGCCTGGAAAGTTATTCTCTTCTTCGTGTTGATAGTTTAGAGGTAAGACATTTCTGCCCTGGAGTTCCCAGCACCACAGTAAAATGGAACCCTCTGCTGCTTCCCTGCACATTCCAGGGTTCTAACTGCTGCTGCTGCTAAGTCACTTCAGTCGTGTCCGACTCTGTGCGACCCTATAGAGGGCAGCCCACCTCAAATTTCTCCAGGCAGGAAGCACCTTTGCCTGATGTGGTACCTCTGTGGCCACCAGTATGTTTACTGCCTGTGCCTGTACTCCGAAGCTGCTCC
Source organism: Neotragus moschatus (assembly GCA_006410615.1). NCBI lineage: Eukaryota > Metazoa > Chordata > Mammalia > Artiodactyla > Bovidae > Neotragus > Neotragus moschatus. The sequence goes on along the minus strand of SJYA01005525.1, from coordinate 17,830 downwards.
TGTGTTAGTCAACTTTACAGTTTGTACATTTTGTTGACATTAAAAAAAAATTCTTTGTATATTTTTTATTTTAATTTTTGAAAGTTTAATTTTATGTTTGTGGTATAATTCATGTTGTGGAAGAAAGATGTTTGTGATCTCAAGAATGGGATTAAATTATGAAGATTATTCAGCAGTGGGGAACACTAGAAAAGATGATAATTCAACAGAAGCAATCATTGTCTGCATTTTTCCAAAGAAATCTCTTGTGGTTAATTTACTTCTAAATTTGTGTATTATTATTCCATTTTTATTGTAAATGTGCGTAATATTCTGTCTAGTTACAAAAAAGAGTGTTTTTATTTTGAAAATCTAGAAAATTTAGGAAGATATGGGGGAAGTAAAAAACAACTTTGTGTCCAATACTTAACATTCCATTCCATTTCTCTTCACGCTTTTCCTACAACAGGAATCCTTTCTTGCTTGTTTCTGCAACTTGTAGTGGAGAAGTGTATTTCAGGATGCCTTACTTCATTGTGACAAGGACAGTGATTGAGTTTCTTCACAGAGAGCAGCTGGATGAGCCAGCCAAAGGGACACGGGAGGAGGACAAATAGAGACAGACTCGACCAGTCTCCAGACCAACTGGGCCTTGCATCTTTATTTGACTCCAGGACTTCAGATAGCTGTCTGAGCACCAGCTGCCATGGGTCTTTCTGCACCAACCCCATGTGCCTACAACTGAACCTCTACGTTTGTGAGGCTGGGGGTTGGTGGGGGTTCTCCATGACCACACTCCTAGCCAGAACGATATTGCTCCCACAAGGTCAAAGATCCTCTTGTTGTGTTAAGGGTTCTTTCTCTGTCCTAGCACAGACAGGATACACATGTTCTCCAAGCTGAATGACATATGGGCCTATGGAAAAGACTTGAAATTCAGGGCCAGGCAGCTCTGTTCTAACTGAGTCACTCAGTAGTTCATGATTGTAAGCAGGGTCACTTAAATTCTCTGAATCTTAATTTTCTTAACTATGAGATGGGGTTGGTAAAACCTAACCTGCGGGGTCATTGTAAGGTCATTGTAATACTTACATATTAATGTAAGTGAGATTCAATGCCTGTGGCTTAACAGGCACTCAGCGAATGACAGCTACCACTGTCACTATCTGTCCCCTAGATCATCTCTTTTGTGGTCTTGTGTTAAGCCAACCTATTTAAGTTGGGCTTCATGCATGTCATTTAAACAAATTCCTTCTGGAATTACAGAAAGTCAGAACTCTTCCAGTGCTCTCCTAAGATTTAAAATTCTCTTTCTCAACATATATTTTCTTGCTAGTGGTGAAAAGATACAAGGGAAGAATCAGGTCCTTCGGGAGCCTTTAATCTCATTGGGGAGACAAGACTTTGTTACAAGATACAATTAGAGGATAATAAAACTCAGCACTCAAATGTGCTGAGTTTAATGTTCTATGCCTGTGCTTCTGAATTCCATTCTTGCTTTATTAAACAGGATCACTGTGCTGCTGAGTCATGTTCAGTTTCTAGACCTCTAAGGCTATAATACTTCCCTGCTGTGTGTGCACATAAAGAGTCAGAATATTCTATTGTGCTTAACATTTCTGCAGCATATTATATTTTGACAGCTTTCCCTGAGCATTCTCCATGGCACCTGTCCACATCAAGTTCACCATTTGCATCTGATAATTTTCTAAGCTGTCAGCCTTGTAACACAATGCACCAGCTTCATAGTACAGATACCTTGGACTAAAGGACTTCAAACAACTGTCCTTGTCTGCAGTCTCTAATATTTCCATTTTCTCTCTGGGCTTGGAGTTCAAACTCCTAGAATACTGGAAGTGGAAGGGAGATATGGGTAGATCCTAACTGCCATGCCCCTAACCAGATAGATAACTTTAGACATACTTCTTCTTGTCTCAAAGCTTTGGTTTTCTTATGAGGAAGGAGGCTACATAAGAATCTCTGTGACAGACATGCTGTGATTCCACAGAGGGGCACTAGTTTTGACATGAGTGATTTCTCCAGCAATCAGCTCTGTAAACAAGGAGTGAGCATGCTTTCTGAGATGGGGCTCAGTGCAGGTCTTCCTCACAGTTTCCTTCCCACTGAAGGATAGGTCTGTCAGTGGGATTGTAGCTTTTCTCTGAAAATGATGGCAGGACAATTCTGAGTTTTTCTCACCTCATAACAAGTCAATAATACAGATCCATTAGACTAGTGAGATCAGCCATAAAGCAAAGAAAGAAAATGCTTGTAGGAGCAAATGTTGTTTTCTTGTATTGTTTAGAAATGGAAAGAGACAGTTGGCCAGGTGCTAGCTATATAAAGTGAAAGCTCCCTGAGGCCGTGTCCTGTGGAGGATGTTTCAAAGGCAGCATGGGTGGTACCATCCACCTAAAGATTTTTACGTCTAGTGTCAGTGATGGGACAGAAGAAAAGGTAAGCAAGTACGTGGAAAAGTGGCATAGGAACAATGCATAGCTACATTTGGAATATGAGCACCAAAGGGAGTGTCAGAAAGGGAGATCATCTCAAAATTCACACTTTGCCGAAAACTGAAGTGAGGCTTAGAGGCCAAATGGCAGAAACAAGATCATGGAGCTGGTTAGTAGCAGATGGTAACTTGAGATGGCAACTCAAGTCTTCTGTTGATTGATTCAAGGTCATCTCCACTTCATATCTGCTTCTGCTGGGACTAGTAGATTTGTGTTAGTTAGTTAAAGTTACCTAGGATGGCTATATTTGAAAATTATTCTCCAATGTGAGAGATTCGTCTGGGAGGTACCTACTTTGAACCTTAGTTTTATGGCAACAGCAAGATATATAGGAAGTTTTGGCAACTACCATTATATTTGGAACTTAATAGGCTTTCAGTAATAATTACTGCATTTTTTTTTTAAGATTTGGTGAACATACACAAGAAAATAAAGCTCTTATCATCCTTCTCAATATTTCTTGATTGAGGTGGGAGTGACTGAGTCATAGTCATAAGTAGGTTTGACTAATTTTAGACTGTACCAGCTGGTGAGCGTATTGATAGAGCCAGATAAAAAGCCTCACATGTAAACATCCAGTGTGGCTGGAAGGGCCAGATGTTAACGTAAGAATGGCTGCTTCAGTCAACTTTGGGTGTCTCAGCTAATTCCTAACCGTGTAACAGAATTTAAAAGCTGGAGAAATATTCATGTAAAAGGTACTTGCATCTTGGAATGAATGGGCCATTTTACCTGGGTGCTTGCTTTCCTCATTGATTTATTAATAGTGCCAAAATAAAACACCTTAGTTCTTCATTAAGCTGCCATGATCAGACACCCATTTCTGATGGAAAAAGTCTGTAGCTAGTAAGCAGACTTGGATGCATACCTAATAAAAAATGAATTTTCTTTTTTTTTTTGGTAAAGAAATGGTTTGGACTTTTCAACGTTATGTTATATACATAATAATTCACATCTTCATTTAATGATTCATTAATATGTTTGAGCTCTTGTTAATTATGTATTCTATGCTAGTTTCCCAATGTTTTTACATCATCTTATTATAGTCAATACACCTTTCTGACCTGAGTACTTGTGATTTGTTTCTTTTCACAAAAGCAGTAGAGAAGCATGGATTTGGGAGTTCTAGGAGGTGAAACACTGCCTAGTTTTGGTTACCTTCTGGGCATAGAATGAACTATTTAGGGGTTTCATGCTAAGCTAAGAGAGACTGTGAGTTTTCTCAGGGCACACAACTGTTAAATGGCAAATCCTGAAAGCAGTTTGACTGGTGTGTTGCCCTTTCCTCCTTGCCAGTAACTCTCCAGTATTAGTGAACATCAGAATCCCTGGAGAGTTTATTCGAACACAGACTGCTGGTCCTGTCCCAGACTGTTTTATACAGAGGTCTGGTGAGGGCGGGCCAAGAATTTGCATTTCAGTAATGTTTCAAGATTCAAGAAACACTGTTGCAGAAGAAATCACACATTGACAATTAGTTGCTGTTTAAAATGTGGTCCCAACAGGCATCACCCAGGAGCTCCCCGGAAATACAAAATCTCACAGAATCTCAGGTCTCATTGTGGACTTGCAGAATTAGAATCTTCATTTTAACAAGACCTCCAGATCTCACACTAAAATTTGAGGAGCTGTATATTTTTAGGGTCCTGGACTAGGTATTAAAGGGAGATAACAAGATAAGATTAATAATAACTTTTTAATCAGGCACTTTGTGTACATCAGGTATATTATCTGAGCACTTCAGGTACATTATCTCCTTTTAATTCTTGTAATAACCCTATGAGGAGGATACCCATATTATTCCCATTTTCAAGTTGAGGGAATATCAGGGTGCAGAGAGGTTGGAGTCCTGCCTCAGGCTACTCACTCAGTAAAAGATAGGTTCAGGTTTTGAAGCTGGACAGTTTACTCCCAAGGACCACACTCAGTCATGATACTACATGTTTGCAATTCCAGTTGCCAGTCATATACGTGGAGAGATAAGGAGAAAAGGCATGCAAATAAGTTTAGAGCAAGAGAGAAGTTCCAATTCGAACAGATTTCCTGGGTCAAGGTAGCATAATTATTTGTGCCTCTGTTATTTATTTATTCTGTTTTTTAAGTTTAAATTTTTATTTTTAAGTTTGTTTTGCTTTACAATACTGCATTCATTTTGCTATACATTGACATGAGTCAGCCATGAGAGTACATGAGCTCCCCATCCCGACCCCCCTCCCCCCCGCAGA
>SJYA01005525.1:0-13019 GCA_006410615.1 Neotragus moschatus | reverse complement strand
CCCCTCCCTCCCCTCACCATCCCTCCAGATCATCCCCGCGCATCAGTCCCAAGCATCCTGCATCAAACCTAGACCAGCGATTCGTTTCACTTATGATATCATACATGTTACAATGCCACTCTCCCAAATCATCCCACCCTCTCCCTCTCCCACAGAGTCCAAAAGGCTGTTCTACACCAATACAGTATACTAACACATATATATGGAATTTAGAAAGATGGTAGTGTTAAACGTTTACGTGAGACAGCAAGAGAGACACGGATGTGTATGTGCCTCTTTTAAAAGTCGGGAGACCTCGGTTTGACTGGGCCTCTGCGGAACTTCCTGATGACACATATTGCGGTGCATCCTGCTTCTTAGTATCTTCACTGGTAAAATCGAAATAATAGTAATGACTGATAAAGAGAAAAGGCTGCCCCCTGGCAGCTAGACTGTGGAGAGAGGGTACTACCAATTGAAAAAGAAGCCACAATTTTTTCATAATGGACTGCACTATATTTGGCAAAACAGATAAGCTATACCAAATCAAACCCATGATGTTCATCACAAACTAGCTAAGTTCCTACTCTTTCAACACCTCTCTATTCCAATCCTTGAGTCCAAGAGAAGGCCACAGACAAAATGGTTTAACAGTGACTTCGAATGGACCCATGTGTTCTAAAAGGCCTTGGACTCTTCCAGTAAATTTCTAGTTGACTCCTACCAAGCCCATTTCATGGATAACTCAAGCTCCCACAACCATAAAAGGATCTCTTTCCTGTCTTTTGAGACACCTCACAGATCCTCATGGTATATAATATCCTTGCTGTAGCAGATAAAAACCCAGCTTTATTCACTACAAGTGTTTTCCCTGTGGTCTTTGTCTGATGGGCTCTGACACAATAATTTTCTGATCTACCTTGTGTATGAATATTAAATGAAATAAAGCATGGAGATCTCCACACACTTATGAACTTCTAAATTTGCTATTGTAATGGTTTATGTGTTCCTCTATCCTCTTCCCCAAAACAGTGATGCTGATACTAAAAGAAGAGGTCTGGTCTTATTTTCTTTTTGTTCATAATGTCTAGAAAGGTTCTTAATACTCAGTAATTATTGCCTGAATGAAAAAGAAAAAAAAATGGGCAAATAAAGAAGAGTCTTTCCCCAATTCTTCTTTCCCCAGGTCCAGCCCAATGAGTCACCAAAACTTTCTCCAATAGGATAAAGGAGTTGCTAAATGTTTAAAAGCAATGGTTACCACCTGGGCACATTGTCACTAGCACTTTGTAACAGAGACAGAAAATCTTGCTTGCCTCTTAAAATTTTCCCTTCTTGCAAGCTTCTTGGAATTGCTAGTGGGAATAGTATTCCCCTTGCCTACAATATTGATCCTGGAGCAGTAACTTTGCAGCTAAACAGCAGCACACTTTACAGACTGTGGAACTGATATGTATCAACATATTAGCTGAATGCTCCTTGCAATCATGCCCCATGTTTAGCAGAATGACATACTTAGCTGTTTTTGTAATAGATTGCAGCAAGCAGAAAGCATGGTACATAAAATCATGGTGGCTCCATCAAACACTATAAAATCCTTTTGACATAGTGAGTTTCAGCTGGGGCTAGAGTCTCTGGGGATGCCTCTGATCAATCAGAAGCTGCCAGAGAGTTTTTGTACTCAGAAAGGGCAGAGACTGTCCAGTATGATATAGCTTCCTTTTTCACTTCAAACTGGCAGCAGGCTGCTGGACTCATCTTCCTCTGTCTCCCTAAGACCGCTTCTGATTGTCATGACTCCTGAGAGATAGATCCAGAGGAGTAGGCAGGCATTTGTCCTGGTCTGGAAGGCAAGTCAGGAGGCATCAGTATGAGACAAGCCAAGCAGCTATCTCAGGGAGCACAGATTCCACAAGTCGGACTTCAGACCAGTGCTCTCTGTGACCATATTCTCTGCTAAGGCTACCCTGCAGGGCATTTCCCAAGGGAGATGCCGCCAGCAATGGGTTCACTCCCCAATGCCCTCTTCCTGGAACAGGAGTGAAGACAAGGTAAAGGGTGCATTGGTTTCCCCTCTCACTTCCCACCATCAGAGAGACCCTGCATCTGAAATAAACCGAAATGCATCCTTCTGTGGGTCCAAGAGCTCCTGTCCCCACTCAACGAAGATGAAGACTGCCCCAGTCAGGCCCTCCTGTGTCCTGGGCTCTAGCCAGGAATTTAACAATTCCCAGTTTCTTCTCCTTACCCAGAACCTTCTCTCAGTCTGGAGAGGTGAGAAGGCAGGGTTTCTTTTTAAGCAGTTTTCTTCACCCTTCCACATGGATGTATGAGTCACCTAGAGTTTGGCCAGTTAGTTATACACCTCCCCCTTTCCACTTATTATTCTGTTTATTTTTCCCTTATGTGTGCACAGTCCCATCTTCCTCATTAGAAAATAAGCATCACCTCTTCCCCTTTCTCTACCCTATAGTTTAATAGTGTTTGATTTGTAAAAAGCACAGGTTAAAATATACATATTTAAAGGAATAGGCATGTGGCCAAAGACTGTAAGATTGTGGCAGTTCCAATAGATTTAAGATTCTTTTTCCTGAAGGTAACTTTAATACAGCATGGGCTGACTCCTGTTTCTTGGAGTTAAAGGTCAAAGAGGCAGGGCATCACACCTGCCTGACTCATGCACCCTAAATGCTTTCCACCCAAGCGGAGGCAAGGCATAGACCTCCTCTACAGAGTGGCTGTCCCTCCTCCGTCAATTTTCAGAACTGGACCAAAGCCACGTGCCAGTCCCACCCTTCATGCTGACCTTCTCAGCACTATCTTCCAAACAGATATAGTGACAGGCCATGTTTTCCAGCCTTCTGGAGTTGGCCTGAGAAAGAACATGTTGTTTAGGGAGACTATAGCTCTGTTACATGCTGAGGCCACAGAGGAACTTAAGTCCAATAGATTAAAGATGGGTTATCACTCAGTGTAACAGCCGACAGTCTCTAGGTCTATTCATGTTGCTGCAAATGATGGTGTTTCATTGTGTTTTATGGCTGAGTAATATTCCTTTGTATACATATGCCATATCTTCTTTATCCATTCTGCTGCAGATGGACATTTAGGTAGCTTCCATGTTCTGGCTATTGTAAATAGTGCTGCAGTGAACACTGGGGTACATGAATCTTTTCAAATTATGGCAAGTCAGATGGAGAAAACCAAATATCATTTGCTATCACTTATATGTGGAATTTGAAAAAAGTGTACAAAGGAGCTTATCTACTAAACAGAAATAGTTGCAGATATAGAAAACCAACATTGTTACCAGGGAATGGATAAATTGGGAGATTGGGATTGACATATACATACTATTATATAGAAAATAGATAACTAATAAGGACCTCCTGTAGCACAGGGAGCTCTACTCAACACTCTGTAATGGCCTATAAGGGACAAGAATCAAAAAAGAGTGGGTATATGAATATGTATAACTGATCCCTTTGCTGAACATCTGAAACTAACACAAAATTGTAAATCAACTCTACTCCAATAAACCTTTTTTAAAAGGATGAATAATCAGTCTTACTTGGCATTTCAGTGGGTTTCCTCTCACACCTTGAGAAGAAGAATAAACTTTTTTTCTCAAGTGGAGATAGAATCCTGTGCTGCTGGGAGAGAGCAAGCGAAGGAGAGCAGTTCTGAGCCCAGAGCTGCTGAACTATCTACAAGCACATTCATAAAGGGACACCCTCTCGCTGTCCCTTCCCAAGAGAGCAGCCTCAGAGCTCCTGCAGAACCTTTGGTAGCTGCCCAGCCATTACCATGGTCCTTGATTGGTGAACTCCTCAGTAGCTTCACAGATTCAATTTAGAGATTCTTGTGCCCCGGGAAGGGCTGTGCTTCTCCAGAGGACTCATTTCTGCTACCCTCAGCGGTGGATTTTCGTTAGGATTTATAAGTTATTTATCCCTTGAGGACTTATGGCTCACGTGCCTTTTGTCTGTTATTTCCTGCAGTTCCTGGGATGGGTTAGGGACATGGGGAACTCTTGGCCCTACCTTAGCATCTGAATATCCCAAGCAATGAGAGCGTGCAGAAATGACTGATCCAGATACATGCACTAATACTGTGATGCCCTTTCAAACTGATGACATTTTTTTTCCCCTAATCTTTATTGAGGTATAGTTGACTTACAATGTTGAGTTAGTTTCAGGTGTACTGTAAAGTGATTTTTCCAATTCTTTTCAATTATAGGTTATTACAAGATACTGAGTATAGTTCCCTGTGCTATACCATAGATTCCTGTGTGTGTGTGTGCGTTCTCAGTCACTCAGTCATATGACCCCATTGACTGCAGCCCACCAGACTCCTCTGCCCATGGGATTTTCCAGGCAAGAATATTGGAGGGGATTGCCATTTCCTTGTCCAAAAGATCTCAAGGGATCTTCTGGATCCAGGGATCTAACCCTCATCTATTAAGTCTCTTGAACTGACAGATGGATTTTTTATCACTAGTTCCACCCAGGAAGCCCCAGAGTAGGGTCTTATTGGTTATCTATTTTATGTAAGTAGTATATATATGCTAATCCCAGTCATGTCCAACTCTTTGTGACCCCATGGACTGTAGCCTACCAGGCTCCTCTGTCCATGGGATTCTCCAGGCAATAGTCCTGGAATGGATTGCCATTTCCTTCTCCAGAGGATCTTCCCAACCCAGGGCTCGAACCCGGGTCTCCAGCATTGTAGACAGACACTTTACCGTCTGAGCCACCAGGGAAGCCTATATAGTAGTATATGTATGTTAATCCCAATCTCCTAATACAATAGACCAATTTTAAGTATTTGTTCACCATGTGTTTAGTGGAAAGATACTGCATGGATATTGGAGCCAGACCACCTGAGTTCTTATTTCACTTCTATCACTTACTGGTTGTGCAATCTTGGACATATTAACCTCCTACTAAAAAATAAAGATAGTAAGTACCTCAAATTGTTCCTGTGAGAATTAAAGGAGTTAATATAAAATGCTTCAAACAGTAGTTCATGGCAAGTTCTCGTTATCAGCTACTGTTTTTATTAAAATAAAAATAGTATAAATTTTCTTTGTGTTCAAAGTGTGATTTTCAAACAACTTTTCTGAATAAAACATAGCCTCTCAACTATTTTTGTATTATAGCTTTTTGTTGCTTATGACTAAATTCATTAATAAATAGTATATATTAAGAATAGTGTTAAACTACTGGATTTATGGAGAAAGTCTTATTCTAGAAATGTTTAAAATATGTTTTTCCCACCTTGCCTTCATGAATACAAAAAATTTCTTCCTATCCTCCTTGACTTTTCAGTTTTCTTTTGTTATATTCTTCATCAAGGAACTTCTGGGTGGTATGTTAAATTGTTTTGGTTGAGTTAGTAAATCAGTCTTTCCTAGTCAGCAGCACTTAGCAGTTTTTGTTCAGTTGCTGAGTCATGTCTGACTCTTTGTGCCCCCATGAACTGCAGCACGCCAGGCTCCTCTGTTCTACACTATCTTCCTGAATTTGCTCAGATTCATGTGCATTGAGTTGATGATGTTAACCATCTCATCTTCTGCCACCTCCTTTTCCTTTCAATGCTCAATCTTTCTCAGCATCAGGGTCTTTTCCAAAGAATCAGCTCTTCATATCAGGTGGGAAGAGTATTGGAACTTCAGCATCAGTTCTTCCAATGAATATTCAGGTTTGACTTCCTTTAATTTGATCTCCTTGCTGTCCAAAGGACTCTCAAGAATCTTCTCCACACCACAATTTGAAAGCATCACTTCTTTAGCACTCAGTCTTCTTTATGGTCCATCTCTCACATCTGTACATGACTACTGGAAAAGCCATAGCTTTGACTATATGAACCTTTGCCGGCAGGCTAATGTCTCTGCCTTTTAATATGTTCACTGGATTTGTCATTGCTTTCCTTCCAAGGAGCAAGCATTGTTTAATTCCATGGCTACAGCTACCATCTGCAGTGATTTTTGAGCCCAATAAAATAGACTCTGTCACTGCTTCCACTTTTTCCACTTCTATTAATATTTGCTAGGAAGTGATGGCATGATCATGACTTTTGAATGTTGAGTTTCAAGTCCACTTTTTTACTCTCCTCTTTCACCTTCATCGAGAGACTGTAGGTCCTCTTCACTTGGGGGAATTAAATTTCTCTTCTCTTTGGTTCCTCTTCACTTCTGCCATTAGACTGGTATCTCTGCATATTTCTTCTAGAAATCTTGATTCCAGCTTGTGACTCATCCAGCCCAGCAATTTCTCATGGTGTACTCTGCATGTAAGCTAAATAAGCTCTTTAGCTCCTCTTTGATTTCTCTCCTTAGGGTGATGTCATCTGCATATCTGTTATTGATATTTCTCCTAGAAATTTTGATTCCAGCTTGTGATTCATCCAGCCTGGCATTTCACATGATGTACACTGCATATAAGTTAAATAACAGGGTGACAATATACAGCTTTGTCATACTCCTCTCCCAATTTTGAATCAGTCCATTGTTCCATGTCCAGTTCTAACTGTTGCATCTTGACCTGCATGCGGATTTCTCAGGAGACAACAAAAGTGGTCTGATATTCCCATCTTTTTAAGAATTTCCCAAGTTTGTTGTTATCCACACAGTCAAAGGCTTTAACATTGTCAATGAAGCAGAAATGGATGTTTTTCTGAAACTCCCTTGCTTTCTCCATTATCCAACAAATATTGGCAATTTGATCTCTGTTTCATCTGCCTCTTCGAAACCCAGCTTCTACAACTTAAGTTCTTGGTGCGTGTACTGCTGAAACCTCACTTGAAGGATTTTGCATAATCTTGCTAGCATGTGAAATGAGCGCAATAGTATGGTAGTTTGAACATTCTTTGGCATTGCCCTTCTTTGGGATTGAAATGAAAACTGACTGCTTCATGGATCACAGCCTTGTTGTGTAGGGATTTCAGTAATTCAGAGAAGCTATGAGTCATGCCATACAGGGACACTGAAGAGGGATGGGTCATAGCGAAGAGTTCTGATACAACATGGCCCACTGGAAGGGTGTGGACAGTGCAGTGCTTCAGCATCCAAACATGAGTTCTCAAAGCTCTAACACAGTGTGGGACCAGTCCACATTATGCCAGAGGCTGACCTGGAGGCGGTTGGCTTGCCTTGTGGAAGCATCAGCTATCAATTTTCACAGTTATATTAGAGACTTCTAAGGGAACAGAAGTTAATGCCAGGAAGAATGCTTATTCTTTCCACTGAAGGGGGCTGTTTCCTTTGGTAAGAGGGACCTAGACAGATACCATCTATTCTGGGAGGGGAGGATGGGGTCCAGATTTTCCAACCTTTTCCTTCTGGTGTTTCAGGAGATTGTTTGGAAAAAGGTACATCTATATGTGGATGTTGTCATTGTTGCTAGAAGTTCAAGTTCAAGGTGATATTATCACTACCAATTACTGTTAGATTCTTTTTTGCACAGAAGATGAAGGATGAAAGCTATACACTTTAAAATTGGTTACTAATGTTCAAAGTGTTAGAATATAAGACCACACACATTCTTATTATATGGTGGATAATTTAAATTTTCTTTGATTCAGACAGTACTTTAGCATCTTACAGTCAATCAGCTAACATGACACTATAAGACTTTTTTTCTTTTTTATCTTATTTTTTTTATTAGAGGATAATTATTTTACAATATTGTGATGGTTTTTTGCCATACATCAACATGAATCAGCATTAGGTATACATATGTCCCCTCCCTCTTGAACCCACTCCCCACCCCATCCCACCCCTCTAGGTTGTCACAGAGCACTGGCTTGGGGTTCCCTGCATCAAGAAATTTTGATTTTTATACAGTTATTGGATTTTAGATAAACTCTAATGTACCATAAATTATAGTATTATTAACATATATTTAATTACTGATTAAACAGAGAGCTTTGGGGGACTTATTGTGTGGAGGATACTGCAATGTATGATAACAAATAAAAGTCTAGATGAATAGAATTAAACTCTATGAGGAAGAAAGAAGGACATCTCAGCTGAAGAGAACATTAAGCAAAAGACCTGAGGATAGAAAAGTGCAAAGTGTGTCTAGGGAATAGTGAAAGGATGAGTGTGGTAGAAAGCCGGTGTTCCTGTAGATGGTAGCAATAGTGGTAGTGACAGGGAGGTGCACGTGTTTACTGAGCCTCTGTCACTTGCCAGGCATTGAGTCACATGTCTTACATTAAGGAATCACTGAATCTCCACAGCAACTCTGAGAAAGGCAATGCTTTGCTTCCCATTTTATACATGAGGAGACTGAGGCTTGATGGGCATCAAAGGACTTCCTGCATCAGTAAGTGGTGGAGCTGAGATCTGAGCCCATGCTGTCTGACCCCAGAGTCAGTACTCATAGGAGATATGATGGGAAAGGGTCAGACAGCAGGGGTTCTCTGTGCCCAGTAAGGAAGGAGTGGGAGGTACAGCTGAGCAAAGAAGCTTGGATGGAAATGTACAAGAAGTCTCTGAGCTCAGTATTAAGATGATTAAGAGTCTCTCCTCCCAAACTATGCTCTTGGGCCTAGAACAATCTCTCTTTTCTCTGCTGCCATTTTGATACCTTTCCAGGAATAGCATAATAGGAAGATATGGGATGGATCTGGGATTAACTGTTTTGCTGCTAGTCAAACCTCGGGTATGTTATTTAGCTTCCCCAAATCCATTTTCTCAACTCTAAAATAGGAATAATAAGCCCAGGCTTGTTGTCAGGATTAAATGAGACATCTTTTGTAAAATACATAGACCAGAACCTGAACCTGTTAACAGTAGAAAGTAAGAGTTGTTCCAAACCATCTCTTCACAAAGCTTTATTGATTGTAACTGTCTACAGTGAGAATTTATCCTTGAATGTTGATTTAGTTATCTTTTTCCCCATCTAAAGTGTGAGAGCATCAGGACTAGTTAACATATCACCACCATACGACCACCATGTCATGGTCCCAACACCATACAGCTCCTGCTGAACACTGAGTGACTCCAGAATCCCTTCCCACTAGGAAGGATCTTGGAACCACCAATTTCATCAGCCTCCTGTGATGTTAACCTTGTGGTTGACCAGACTGAGACCAAGCAAGAGGACTCACTTGTTAATGGTTGAGTAAGGTTGAGAAAGTTAGGAAGAGTTAATGGAAACTTATGTAAAAGTCAGTGCCATGTGGACCAATGTAAGGCCTGTGCATCACAGAAGGAACTGCAGAGAGAATAGATATTGGTTGGAGGGAAAACCAAATAGGAATTTTCCAAAGATACCCTCATTTGGCCCAAGGCTGCCTGAACCGGCATCCTAGTCTCCACCTGCCCATCACCCTGGGTGATAGGCTATAGGGTACTGATGTCATTTATGCATTCTATTTGATACATTTTATTTACCTCTCTCTGTACAATTCAGTTCTGCTGCCTGAAAATAGTTTTGTTTTGTTTTTCTAAATAAAAAGGATCATATCTGGAGATGGTTTTGTATAAAATAAGGCATTTGTTAGTCCTATATTCTGAGCCAAGCATTATGCTAGATCTTTTAGAAAATTACTCTAATTTTCATCAAGACTCCAGAAAGAGTATTATTATTATTGCCACATACTGCCCAGATGATACAGTCAGTAAGTAATGGAATCAGGATTTTAAACTGATTCCAAATACTAAGGGCCATGATTTTATAGTTATAAACCTTTTTTATGTCCTGAGCTGTGTAAGGTTGAGAGCTTTGTAGCCCCTCAGTGTTTTCTCTATAAGTTTGGAGTAATTATACCTGTTCCACTTTACCACCCAGTGCAGTTAACAAAGACACAGTGAGAGAGTGTGATGGCATTTCATCAACCCTTCATAAACAAATGTTTATTGGTCGTTTACCACTTGTGGGCCAGTAGATGTCAGTTTCACTAATTTTTGTAAACCTAATGGCACATGGCCCCCTACGCTGTGCCCTCTGTCCTGAGATTATACTCATGCTTTGCTTACACCAAAATTCTTGGGAAATTCCACCCCTTCTCAGTGTATTATTATCAGACAAAACTTTCCTGCTCATCCAGTTCCTCATCTAGTAAATGAGAATGAGAATAACAATGTCTCTGAGAAAGTTCTCGGAGAAAAGTGTTATCTGGACACAAAGTATTATTCAGGAAAAAAAATCCATCTAACACCAATGTGTGGAAAGTGTCCATTGGTAGCCTTTTTGAGCAGGTGCACTGATAGGAGAAAAACACAAAGGGGGAAACAATCCACTCATTTTGAATGGCCTGAGCTGTAGAGACAGCACAGGGCTTTAGCTGATGGTGGGACGGGGTGCTTGCGACAACTGAAGCTGCAGAAAACATTAAGTCCAGGTGAAACCTGTCCTTAGCTGTCACAGGACTTTCCTGGGCTCAAGGGTTGGCATTATTCAAGGCCAGGAAGAAACAGATCTGGTGGGATGCCCTGAGGGTGCTGGTTGACACTCTGTGTCCAGATGGCAGATGGGCACTTACAGCAGGGCATGCTGCTGCAGATCAGATCAGCCAGCACGGATGCAGCCTTGGAAGGAAAGGAACTCAGCACTCATCCTCTGTGATCCATAGTGTGACTTTCCTCAGACTCATAAGTATGAGTGTATTTACATGACCTGGGCACACTAACCACTCACTGGACTTGAAATCATGTTATTACCAATGGCCCTGGAGCATGCCATACTGTAGACTTTAGATTTGCTCTTGCAGCCTCAAAGTGCAGAGGGAAAGGAAGGGGCTCACAATGTATAAGAGCATTGCTTTTGCTTTGTGGTTCTCCTACTGAGAACCAGGAAGGCATCAGAAGTCCTGGGAATACTTAATGGAAATCAAGTAGGTGGGAGAGGGAGTGACATAGAGATAAAGACACTGTGAATGCAGAAGGCAGAAGCTATCACTTAGAGTACAGGGTTAAACATTCGGGCTTGCATTCTAGCTTCTAGTTTAGCCATATGACCGAAATGAGTCAGTCTCTGGGATGGTCAATTCTTACACCTCACATTCCTGCCTCAAAGGGTGAATTTACATTGAAGCACTTTGTGAACTACAAGTGCTGTTTACACATAAGGTATTAGATTGTGGGGAAGATGGTGTTAAAACAGCTCAAGTTAGCAGACACCTGCCATCCCCATGTTTGCATGCCTAGCATCTCGGTCACCACCTGGAAGAGGCTGGGCACTTACTTATGCTTCAGGGACTAATGAAGCAAATCTTTGAACTGCAGGAGATGAGAGATAATGAGTTGGCTGACCTGGAAGAGAAAATTACCAATGTGTCCAATTTACCTCCCATCTGGACAGATGAGAGATGAGGTTGAGGTCACTCTGATACATGCAGCCCTAAAAAGCCAAATATGCTCTAAATATGCTTTTTTAAAGGAAGAAAACATTTAATGATCCAGAAGACTAACAAATTATTATTTTATGTGTGTTTTAAATAATGAATATATATGAAACTACTCTATATGCTGATTAATTTCTATACAATCATAAAACCAAAATATTTTCATAAGTGAAATCTAAATGAAGCTAAAATGCAATACAATTCAAATGGATATCACATTATGTGATAGTTGTTGGTTTGTGAAACCAATTGGACTCTCTAAATGTGGATAAGGTACTGAGTGCTAAGGCATAATTCTTCTGAGTTCTTCACGCTTATGCTTTCATCTGCCATTTGATGATTCATTTCTGTCACTTTTAAAAAGTCAAACCAGTGAGAAATATTTACCCTGCGGCATCAAATATCATCTTTGTAATCAGTTCAGTTCAGTCACTCAGTCTTGTCCAATTCTGTGACCCCGTGGACTGCAGCATGCCAGACCTCCCTGTCCATTAGCCGTTTCCAGAGTTGACTCAAACTCATGTCTGTTGAGGTGGTGATACCATCCAATCATCTCATCCTCTGTCGTCCCCTTGTTCTCCTGCCTTCAATCTACCCCAGCATCAGGGTCTTTGTAATACATCTTTCCTAAATTACTTTCTTCTTTTAAGGCAGATAAACTGTGTGTTTAGTCCCTCAGTTGGGCCCAACCTGTTTGTATTATTTAAAAATTATTTACTGAGTATCTATAGGTTACAGTTCAGGGGGTTGCAAGAGTCAGACACGACTTAGCAACTAAGCCACCACTACCACTACTATGTTCCAGAGACTGTCCTAGGAGCTCAGACTACATCACTGAATAAAACAAAACAAAACAAAAATATCTTTGCCCTTGTGGAGCTTACATTGTAATGGGTGAGATGTAGTAAACAAGATTAATAAATATGAAAAATATATTGTGTGTAAGAAGCTAAGAAGTAGTACGAACAGAAAAAAATAAGCAAGGTACATGGACTGAGAATCAGGAGTGGGCAGGTGGGGCAATTTTATACAGAATGGTGCCATTAGGACACACTGAGAAAGTTAAACTTGAGCAAAGACTTGAAAGAGGTGAAGAAAATTTGCAGGGAGAGGGAAAAGTACTGAGGGGGTAAGTGCCTGTCAAAGTGGCTGGTCATGCCAGATGGGAGTGAGTAATGGGGGAAATTAGTCAGAGAGGTAACAGGGGAGCCAAATCTCCTGCACCCACATGAGCCACTGTCAGCACTCTGGCTTTTACTCTGTGAAGAATGGATCTCATTGGGGGACTATGAGTTGAGGCATGACATATCCAACCTGCCTTTAAGTTGTAGCACCCTGGCTTGTGTGTTAAGGTTAGACTGTGGAGAAAGGGCTGGATTGGAAGATTTTGCAAAGAGGTGTAAGAAAGACACCAGTGGTGTAGGCCAGGATGTTAGCAGTTGAGGTAGTGCTAATGGTTAGTCTCCATCGTGTTTTAAAGAACCAAGGGATTTTCCCTTTGGTTTGAATGTGGAGAGAGAGAAAGGGTGGGACTAAGAGCTTTTGAATTGAGCAGCTGGATGGATTTAACTGCCTTTGACCGGAGTAGGCAAAAGTAGGAAGTCAAGAAACCCCTAGAGTAACAGGCACATTTGGCCTTGGAGTACAGAATGAAGCAGGGCAAAGGCTAATAGAGTTTTGCCAAG
>SJYA01005524.1:0-24933 GCA_006410615.1 Neotragus moschatus | reverse complement strand
CCTCAGATATGCAGACGACACCACCCTTATGGCAGAAAGTGAAGAGGAACTCTTGATGAAAGTAAAAGAGGAGAGTGAAAAAGCTGGCTTAAAACTCAAGATTCAAAAAATGAAGATCATGGCATCCAGTCTCCTCAATTCATGGCAAATAGGTGGGGCTACAATGGAAACCACAACAGATTTTATTTTCTTGGGCTCCAAAATCATTCTGGGCAGTGACTGCAGCCATGAAATTAAAAGACGCTTGCTCCTTGGAAGAAAGCTATGACCAACCTAGACAGCATATTAAAAAGCAGAGACAGCACTTTAATGACGAAGGTCCATCTAGTCAAAGCTATGGTTTTTCCAGTGGTCATGTGTGGATGTGAGAGTTGGACCATATAGAAGGCTCCGTGCTAAAGAGTTGATCCTTTCAAACTATGATGTTGGAGAAGACTCTTGAGAGTCCCTTGACTGCAAGGAGATCCAAACAGTCCATCCTAAAGGAAATCAGTCTTTAATACTCATTTGGAAGGACTGATGCTGAAGCTGAAACTCCAATACTTTGGCCACCTGATGTGAAGAGCCTACTCATTGGAAAAGACCCTGATGGTGGGAAAGATTGAGGGCAGGAGGAGAAGGGGATGACAGAGGATGAGATGGTTGGATGGCCTCATCGACCCAATGGACATGAACTTGGGCAAACTGTGAGAGGTGGTGAGGGACGGGGGACCTGGTGTGCTGCAGTCCATGGGGTCAAAGAGAGTCGGACACGACTGAGCTACTGAACCAAAAAAAGCACAGAAGCACGTTGACTGAATTCTGCCACTGCAGAATTTCAACCTTTTTCTTTTCGCTCTCCCTGAGACTGATTCGTGCAAGCTAACGGTCCAGCCCCAGCAGCAGCAGCTCCCAGGAGGCGGGATCTCCACACGAGGGTTCCCATCCGCATGAAATGCTGCTTGTCTTCCAAAGCTGCCTCATTCCGCTCCTCATAAGCACCTAGTTTTCACAGATTTGTTCCTGTGACTCACAGCTGGCTGGGGCCAGAGCGGTTTTGTGCAAGAGCAAGAGAGACGGAAGAGGGGCCACGGGGAGCAGAGCCGACTGGAACATCCCGGGGCCCTCCCCAGCCCGGCCCACGCGGGGGCCCGCCCAGAAGGTGCACCCTTCAGTTCCAGATGCAAACGGGCAATAACCGAAATCCTGCTGGTTTTTACGTGTAAGAGGTGCTCTATTTGTATTTCCTGAAACCCTAAGACAGGAAACGCAGATGACTTAGGGAAGACACCGTAATTACCACTCTCTC
This sequence comes from Neotragus moschatus, assembly GCA_006410615.1. Lineage (NCBI taxonomy): Eukaryota > Metazoa > Chordata > Mammalia > Artiodactyla > Bovidae > Neotragus > Neotragus moschatus. The sequence goes on along the minus strand of SJYA01005524.1, from coordinate 23,645 downwards.
TAAACGGAGGGCGACAGCCTCTCTCTTCTCAGTTTTGAAAAAGTCGAGCATTCAGGCGCTTGGGATTTGACTGTAATTCTTGGTAATTTAACGGTGTGGAAGAAACAATGGACCCGTTCTTTCCCAGAAATGAGAGAACTCATACTTTCTCCACATTTCTCCCCCTCCCCACTTTCACCAGCAATTGAAGTCCAGGGGAGTCAGTGCACAGAGGAAAGTGAGCTTTTCAAGGAGCTGGATTCTTTACTGAACCGAGGGAGGAAAATAAAATACACCAACACTCCTCTTCTAAAGAATTTAGTGTTCACTGACGAACGTGGTTGAGGCTCTCCACACTAGTTCCGACAAGAGGCCCTTTGTCCAGCTTAGAGGGGCTCTATAATGCTCTGATCGCCACTCTGACAGCGACGGCCTCAGGGTCCCAGGCCCGCCTGTTGTGGGGCGGGGGGGGGGTAAGGGGCTGCACGTGCAAATCTGCCTGCAGGTCAGGTGGCTGCGGCTCTAGCAAAAGTAGGTCAAGTGGACGTGGATTAAAGCCATGGTCCATATTCTGCTTAATAAATGTATGGGTTTAAACCAGAGGAAAAGTGGGAACAAGTGAAGCCATTTAAGAAACGGATTAAACTCTTAATACGGACAAAATTCTCCCCTGCAATATTGATATGTTGATGGAAGATGCCGTTTTTCCGAGATAACACATGGCACGGGTTAAACTAAGAAAAACATCTCTGAATTACATAATCATGCAGCTGGAAGATTCCCCAAAGCAAGAACTTTCTAAATAATGAGCCACCGGAGAGCGAACATAGCTTCCAAGTAAGTGTGCTTGCTCGACGCCAGGACGAGGCCCACACACCAGGGAGGGGAGACAGGTCAGAACCCGTGGTGCGTCTGGGGAGCAGGTGGATCTGGGGGCTCGAGAAAGGAAGTGACCTTGAACCACCAAGGAAGGAGGTGGGGAGGACTGGAAACACACACCCTGCTTTAAAGAGCAGCTTCACTTTAGACCCTGAGCTGTCAGATCTCAGGAACGTGCTCCCTACTTTCTAGCAGAATAGAGAACCAAACCCCGTGACTCAAAGCTGGATGAGCGTTTTCCAGCCCTGAGCCTGCAGCTGAGACGCTCCAGGGAGACACGGCTGCTGTGGGGTGTTCTCTGCCCAGGGACAGCCACCCTCACTCATTCACTCTCTCTCTCACTCACTCATTCCTCATCTGTTTGCTGGAACTAACGTGCACCAATCCATGTGTGTTTAACACACTCTACTTCAGTATTTTAATAGTCTTTGCCTCTGTGTCCCACGCTTCAGGGATAAAGCCTCGCATCTCTAAGGTCGGGAAGAGTCAGGTCCATCTTGAATTGGACTTGCTCAGTGACTGTTGGGGGACTGTCCTCTGTCAGGCGTTTTCCTGGACTCTTCAAGGGTTCAGAGGAGGGCCCATCCTCACGAAGATTAAGGTCCAGAGGGTAGCAAACAGCACGCAAGGATTCACCAGCCAGCTTGGCCAGGGAGCACCGTCCTGTCATGTGGGCTGACACAGGCCCGGCAGGCCTCGTGAGGAGAGTCTGAGAGCCGTGAGATGGGCTTCTGACTCCTGCGTGGGGCTCTGAAGACTTTCACCCAAGAGAGCCTCTGAGAAGACAGGAAAGGAAGACAGTGGTGTGGAGTCCAAGCACAGAGACCCAGGGGAGCAAACCAAGAGCCGTGATGTCAGGGGGTCTGCTGGGGGTCGTGCTGAGCCTGGCTGCAGACCAACAGGCCGGGAGCGATGGGGGCCCCCTTTCCTGCGACCACGACATTCCCAAGTCTGCATTCTCCTCGCTGCACACAGATGACCCAGCGGACAGTCTGACAAAATGACCCCCACACTACGACAGCCCTCCAGGCCTTGGTCATTAACTGGCAATTAGCAAGGATGCCATGAACCCAGGAAAAGTGGATTCTGCGACGGCCAGACGCTACCCAGGACCTTCAGCACACCATCAGAACCACCAGCACGGCGTGGGGGGTCACGTGCTTATCTGCGAAGTGGGAGTAATAGCACTTTCTCTGCTGATCTTTGCGGTAGCCGTGCGAATAGCTAAAACGAGACTCACGCGGCGCCTGAGAAGGACGAAGTAAGCTGCAGGGTGAGGAAGGCGTCTGTGTCTCCACGTGTGCACGGCCCTGCCGGCCGAGGCTGGTGGATCCCCGGACGCACTGGCCAGCACAGAGCCGGTGGGGTGGGCTTTTACTAGACCCCCCCTTTTCTGATTTAAAAACAAGCCAGCAACACAGGTGAAAACAGACTGTGGGTCTTGCGGGGGGCGGGGTCTGTCTGAATACGTCTGGGACGCTAAGTGAAGCGGTACTGAGAACCGGGTCACCAGCACCACTTGGGGTCTTTTGATGGCTTTCATTGTATTCACGGGGCAGCTGCAGGAATTTAAAAGCCAAGGGCAAACGACTGTGATGACTTCTCTTCTTTTTTTCAGTTTTTATGACTAGATTTATGTTGTAAACCCAACAAAGAGAGAGAAAGTGGTCAACACTTGTGCTGATAAACGCCAGTGTCGGTGGGGGGCGGTCGACACTGTACGGCAGAGTGGGCAAAGGAAGGGCCTTGACTTTGGAGACAGGCAGCTGGCTGTGTGAACCGGGACAGTCGTCCTCTCAGCCAAATGACCCTGGCTTCCTCCCTGCGAAATGAAGATGACGGTAACACTGAGGCGTATTCCATCATCATTACTGAGAGGAGAAGACGAAGGACGTGGATGAGGACATGCTTGGAAAAGACACCAAGATGCGACCTGCAGGAGGCCCTCCCAGGCGGATGCTCAGCCCAGGCATCCTTGCTCTGGGCCACGTTCCCGTCATAAAAGCTTCAAGTCTACTGGATGAGCGCTAAGAGATCCTCCCATTTACAGTCATTTTCAGAAAGAAAATTAGAAGCATGAAGTCAAAAAGGAAGTAACTTAGGTGTCAAGAGGCTGCTGCTGCTGCTGCTAAGTCGCTTCAGTCGTGTCCGACTCTGTGCGACCCCATAGATGGCAGCCCACCAGGCTCCCCCGTCCCTGGGATTCTCTAGGCAAGAACACTGGAGTGGATTGCCATTTCCTTCTCCAGTGCATGAAAGTGAAAATGAAGACGCTCAGTCATGTCCGACTCCCAGCGACCCCATGGACTGCAGCCCACCAGGCTCCTCCGTCCATGGGATTTTCCAGGCAAGAGCGCTGGAGTGGGGTGCCATGGCCTTCTCCAAGGTGTCAAGAGGAGGGGGCAAGTTTTGCAGAAGGTGCAGGCAGCGAGGGCAGCTGGGCTCCACACTCAGGGTCCATGGGGAGGGGGCGCTCGTGCCCGGAGAGCGGACCCAGCAGAGGAGCTGGAGCAGGGGCTGCAGGAGCCCTGCCTAAAGACAAACACAGGAGCGCCGCCCACGCGAGTGCACACTAACACAGGCCCCGGGGGCTGAGCGCCCCAGCGCGGAGGTCCCTGGAGCCTGGCTGAGAAACGGGAGCTCCAGGCGCCCTGGAGCGAGCAGGCGTGGCAGGGGCTGGCCCACTGAGGAGGAGATAGGAGGTGGGCAGGCCGGTGCCGCCGTCTGCTTTACTCCCAGCACTGCGGTCCAGCTCTGTCTGAGTGGACACAGACTGTTCAATTTTTGTAGAGCCCTTGCGAGCTTCCGGTCCCTGGGCCCGCCCCTCTCTGATCCTCTGAGCTCCAGGCAGCCTCCACACAGTGAGCACTGGTTCCTGACCCCACAGCTAGGGGCGGGCGGAAGTTCCGCTCCACCCCCTGCTCTGCAAACCTCTTCTCTTTCCTCAAAGCCTGTCTCTTTTATCTACTTTCCTTCCCTGCCTACACATTGATATTTATTTCAATGATGAAAACAGATGTCTTTGCTTCTTGTTAGTACTTCTTGGAGATAAGAAACTCTTGGGTTTTGATTGTTCCAGATTTGTGTTTATTTGAGCGTCACTAGGAACTTTGTTACTCTCAGAAAGAAAGAAGGAAAGTGAAGTCGCTCAGTCATGCCCGATTCTTTGCGACCCCATGGACTGTAGCCCACCAGGCTCCTCTGGCCATAGGATTCCCCAGGCAAGAATACTGGAGTGGGTTGCCATGTCCTTCTCCAGGAGTTCTTCCCGACCGAGGGACTGAACCCAGGTCTCCTGCANAGTCGCTCAGTCATGCCCGATTCTTTGCGACCCCATGGACTGTAGCCCACCAGGCTCCTCTGGCCATAGGATTCCCCAGGCAAGAATACTGGAGTGGGTTGCCATGTCCTTCTCCAGGAGTTCTTCCCGACCGAGGGACTGAACCCAGGTCTCCTGCATGGCAGGCAGGCGCTTTACTGTCTGAGCCACCAGGGAAGTCCTGGTGTTACTCTCAAACATCCACCTGCATTTTATTAAGAAGAGTTTGAGAGACTCGAAATAAAATACAGGTCGATGGTGTTACGTGAGTGGAAGGATGATCTCTGATTCTCACTTCAAGGCTCCTGACTCGACCTTCAACCCCACTCTCGAGGTTCAGAGACGATTTGTTTCCACAAAGGCCTTAAAACCTCCACTCATACAAGCCAGGCCTGTGTCCCCAGGGCATCACCACATGCGGTGCCGTGAAGATGTGTACAGGGGTCTCACCAGGCCGCAGGCCAGCACTCTCTTCGTGAGTTCAGTTACAGTGAAGGGCCTGTTCTCAACAGCATACCGATAAGAATCAAGGCGTAGACCGAATGGATGCTTCAGGGCTACCTGTTTTCCTCTGGCTGCAACTCTGTGAAACAGGACAAATTTGGGAAGTGGGAGAAGGTCACAGTGGACGCTCGACCAACTGCTCACGAGCGCCTGGGCCTCTTGCGTAGAGATGAACGTGTTCACCCATGAGGCCCGAGCCCCGCGCCGCATCTGGTCTACAGCCGGTGCTCAATAAACGCTCACTGTCTGGGAAGCTGCAGTAACATGACCAGCGGGACTCACCGGGGAGTGGCCAGGCCCGCGGCAGGGTCAGAGGTGTCTGAGCAGCCAGGCACAGGGACACGGGCGCGTAGACATCTCAGCGTTAGGAAGACGTCTGAACCCAGGCGTGCTTGCCATGGGTGTGCTGCGGCTGACGCACCTGCTCAGCGACCTGACACACCCGTCTCTCCTCACCTCCCCGGAGTGGGATGCCTCCTCCCCGTGTGCTCAGGATGCCTCCAGATTAAAGCACACGGAAGGCCATGTATATGCCCTGCCTGTGTCTAAGAGCGAAAGGGTAAACTGGCCTACAAGATAAGTATCAGCTCAAGTCTGACCCCATTTTCCAAACCCTCCGCCCTGCACACCAGGGACAGTTCTGTGTCCACCACTTCGCCATCCGCTGGCCCGCCAGTCAACCCTGGGGAATCCCTGGTGTCCACCCCAGGGACCATCTGGGTACATCTGTGCACGCAGACAGGGCATGGGGACAAAGGCCCAGGGGCCCACACTACGCTCTGCGCATCAGCCCTCTGAGAGGGGCCAACAGACCGCCTGGCCGGCACAAGGCCAGAGGCCAGGCAGAGATGCAGAAGGTGGCCACAGAGGAGCCGTGCCCTGAGCTCTGTCATGACGGGGGGTTCACAAACGCCCCGACAGCCTCACCCGCCCCGGGGCCGCCAAGCAGATGGCAGATGTCACCTCCGTCCGCCCTCTGGCCCCCAGGAGACCAGCACACTTGCTGACAAAGTGACATTTCCAGAGGCCTTCAGCCAAGGCTTCTTTTTTAAGGTTCCTGCTCATTGTAAAGCATTTAGAGCAAATTACAGTAAAGTACATGGTAAGGCTATTAAAGAGACCTGCGCAGCAGGGGAAATGCACCCTAAAGCAGAGACACCAGAGAGCTTGCTCCTGAGCCAAACCTCAGGAGGCCGTGCGCCACACGGCAGGACGGTCCACACAGAGGGCGGGGCAGGCGGGGCGAAGCAGGAGCCGAGGGGCTCTCCTCTGCAGGAAGCAGGCTCGTTTGAGACCGGTCCCCGGGCGGGGAAGCGGGCTCGCCCCAGGTCTCAGGCGTGCTCACGTGGTCCCGACTTCTTCAGGTGGGAATGAGCACATCACACATGCTTAGGGGCCAGGGACTCCCGGGGGAGACCAGACAGAACCCCAGTTCAAGTTGGCATCCCAGCCTGGCAAGACCTTCCCAGCGGCCGAAACATCGTCTGCACCCTCATCACACCCCCACCTCGTCCCTCCTCCTGTGAGCCCCGTCTGGCCCTTCCTGGGGCAAAGCGGGTGCCTGGGAGACGTGTTGAAAGCAAGGGTGTTTCGCTGCCGGCTGGGGGAAAAGCCAGTGGTCACAGGTCTGGGTCCTGCTGGATCCACACAGGTCCAAGCGCAAAGCAGCTCCCTCACAAGGATTTGCTGCATGAAGGGAAGGGAGTGACCCCTGAGAGCCTGCACGTCCAGACCCGAGCGCCCCGCCACTGGGGCACACGCGCGCTCCATGCTGGGCAGGTAGAGAGGCTTCCTGGGGGAAGGAGGAGCCGAGAAGAAACCCTCCCCGCTTCCAGGCTCACCTCCGCACACCCACACAACCACTGCCACAGGAGAAAGAACCTGAGGAAGGAAGTCTGAAGCCCTTTCTCTGCGGAAAGGAGCCAAGCGCCTTTGTCCACATGACCTGGGGGCCAGGGCAGAGGCTGTCTCCCTGGATAGGATGTTGTCAGGGCCTGGAGACTGGGCAGGCAGAGTTCAGGGGTCACCGATGAAGAGATCAAGGCTCCCAGGAGAGGCCACCTGCTCAGCCAAGATGCGGCGAGAGCGACCCAAGCCTTTGGGCCTGGGGGTCTGCTCTTCACTGCACTCCTAAGGACTGGAAACCTGCCTGGGGGCCACAGCTGCACCTTCCTGCCCCGGGGTACCCACCCAAAGGCTTCACTCTTCACCCACACGCAGGGCCTGGTCTCGACAAGCAGCCTTGGAAAGATGTACAGAAGAGAGGCTGGGGGCACAGGAGCCCCCTCTTACGTTCTCGTCTTTCCCAGGTTCCCCCAGGCCTGCCGGTGACTCAGGGACACCGCACGTCAGCATCCACACAAACGGAAAGCGGCCTACGCCCCCATCGCCTCGGTTTACACGTTAAGCAGATTCTTCGCATTTTCAAGAGTCCGTGTTTACATTAGGAGATAGCCAAGGCCTGGACCTTGGAGGAGAATTCTCCGAAATGGACCCTCTTCATCTCCTGGCGCTGGCACCTCGCTGCTCAGCGTTATCATTCTCCGCGAGCGGGCGGGAACCAGCCGCTGGCGCGCCTGCGGTCCATCACCGACGCCCGCGCTGAGCTGCCTCCGCGCCCTCATCACCCAGACACAAGGTGCTTCACCCCAGGACTGGGGGAGGAGGGGTCAAGTAGCTCATGAAACCACCAGCCACATGCAGCTACTTGCACTGAGTTCAAGTGAAATGAAACAGAAAATGCAGCTGCTTGGCTGCACTGAGCTCTCAGCCCCCGGGCTTGGAGCCGCGCCCTGGGCAGCGAGAGGACACGCTTCTGCCATCACCGGCGGCTCTTAGACACTGCTCTGGAAGCAGCGATGAAGGGTAATTAATCTCCTGAACCAGCTCCCTAAACCCCAATTTCTAAATGACCAGTTGCAAAAAGAGACATCAATATCCGTTCCAGGCTACATTACTAATGAAACAAATATGAAACCCTGAGAAATGAATCATCTTTTGAAAAGGTTATCCTGAAATTCACACCTGTAATTACAGAGGAAGGAGAAACACTTTAATGACAGGAAGAAGAGAAACTTGAGGGGAAGAGAGGTCCTGCTGAGGGAGAGGAGAGGCCCTGAGATGGAGGTAAAGAGCAGGGGGTCAACGTCGGAGCGAGGGGACAGGCTGGCCAGCGTGGCACGTGGGCAGTGGGCTGAGCTCCCCTACCCTTGGGGCACAAGTCATTGCCCAACAAACCCAAACCAGGGAAGGGGTGAAGGCGGGGAGAGGCGAGAGTGGAAGGGGAGGGGGAGCGAGAGGGGCCCCATTGTCCAGCAAGCAGGTCTGCTGAGAGCCTGGGCAGGGACGCAGGGAAAGGCAGGGGGCAGAGACCATGTTCTGTCCCAAGCGGCCTTGTGGCCTTTTCCAAACAGCGTCCCCAGCAGGCACCTTACCCCATGGCAGATGCCTGCTCTGCTTCCCACAAGGCGCTCAGAGCATCACACACTTTACAGAGGATTAAACGCTACAAGGAGACAAACTGGGGGGTTTCAGAGGAGAACTCAGCGCGCTAGGAGGGACCCTGGCCACGCTGATGGCCCTGCAGAATGAGGCCACCAGTGGGTGCCGAACAGAGCAAAGGCCGAATGAGAAGTGAGCTGCCCTGGCTGCCTCCCCTGAGGCAGCTACAGCTGAAGCTGCACCCATGGCCTCCCATCAGGGGAGGGACCGCAGAATGTAGGGGGCCAGGTAACAGGGGTGGGGGCAGCACCGCTCTCCCGTCACAGCAGCGACCTGACTCGGGTTGTTTCCGAAGAACAGAAACCCTGCGTAAGGGGGTTTGCAGGACACACGCCAGCCCTGCCCATCCACACACAGACCCCGCCCACACATAGTTCAGTTCAGTTCAGTTCAGTCGCTCGGTCGTGTCCGACTCTTTGCTACCCCATGAATCGCAGCATGCCAGGCCTCCCTGTCCATCACCAACTCCTGGAGTTCACTCAAACTCATGTCCATCGAGTTGGTGATGCCATCCAACCATCTCATCCTCTGTCATCCCCTTCTCCTCCTGCCCTCAATCTCTCCCAGAATCAAAGTCTTTTCCAATGAGTCAACTCTTCTCATGAGGTGGCCAAAGTATTCGAGCTTCAGCTTTAGCATCAGTCATTCCAAAGAAATTCCAGGGCTAATGTCCTTCAGAATGGATTGGTTGGATCTCCTTGCAGTCCAAGGGACTCTCAAGAGTCTTCTCCAACACCACAGTTCAAAACCATCAATTCTTCAGTGCTCAGCTTTCTTCACAGTCCAACTCTCACATCCATACATGACCACAGGAAAAACCATAGCCTTGACTAGATGGACCTTTGTTGGCAAAGTAATATCTCTGCTTTTGAATATGCTATCTAGGTTGGTCATAACTTTCCTTCCAAGGAGTAATCGTCTTCTAATTTCATGGCTGCAATCACCATCTGCAGTGATTTTGGAGCCCCCCAAAATAAANCAACTCTCACATCCATACATGACCACAGGAAAAACCATAGCCTTGACTAGATGGACCTTTGTTGGCAAAGTAATATCTCTGCTTTTGAATATGCTATCTAGGTTGGTCATAACTTTCCTTCCAAGGAGTAATCGTCTTCTAATTTCATGGCTGCAATCACCATCTGCAGTGATTTTGGAGCCCCCCAAAATAAAAGTCTGATACTGTTTTCACTGTTTCCCCATCTATTTCCCATGAAGTGATGGGACCAGATGCCATGATCTTAGTTTTCTGAATGTTGAACTTTAGGCCAACTTTTTCACTCTCCTCTTTCACTTTTATCAAGAGGATTTTTAGTTCCTCTTCACTTTCTGCCATAAGGGTGGTGTCATCTGCATATCTGAGGTTATTGATATTTCTCCCGGCAATCTTGATTCCAGCTTGTGCTTCTTTCAGCCTAGCATTTCTCATGATGTACTCTGCAGAGAAGTTAAATAAGCAGGGTGACAATATACAGCCTTGACGTACTCCTTTTCTTATTTGGAACCAGTCTGCTGTTCCATGTACAGTTCTAACTGTTGGTTCATGACCTGCATATAGGTTTCTCAAGAGGCAGATCAGGTGGTCTGGTATTCCCATCTCTCTCAGAATTTTCCACAGTTTATTGTGATCCACACAGTCAAAGGCTTTGGCGTAGTCAATGAAGCAGAAATAGATGTTTTTCTGGAACTCTCTTGCTTTTTTGATGATCCAGCGGATGTTGGCAATTTGATCTCTGGTTCCTCTGCCTCTTCTAAAATCAGCTTGAACATCTGGAAGTTCACAGTTCACATATTGCTGAAGCCTGGCTTGGAGAACATACAAGCCCCGCCCATCCACAGAGACCCTTTCCATCCACATGCAGGCCCCGCCCACCCACACAGAGACCTGGCTCATCAGCAGTGGGCTTTGGGATCCCGGCACTGGCAGCCCCATTCTGACTGAGCCGACCCCTCTCCTCCAGGCCTGCAGGCTCAGATACTTAGGGAAGCCAGTGATCCAGGCCCTGGTCTCCCGAGCCCTCGCCTCTCAGGCTGGCCCTGTTCTGGGGTGGCCGCCCCAGCTTGGGCCCTGCCGTCCCGGGGGAGTAATCACAGGACGTCAGCGTCAAGAAAGTGCGCCTGTCCGTGTGTCGGCTCCATGTCCTAGAGGGCCCTGCCCCAGAAAGGCGGCTCAACTCGGAGCCCAACAAGTTGGAGGCGCTGCCAATTCCCAACGAACTTGCGAGGTTTTCCTGCCTTCTTGACAGTGGAGATGTGCGGAGGAGACGTGGTCAGCGTGTTCACTGACCCGGTAGAGGGCTTCAGGCAATGTCCAGAGAGAAGCTGCCTGGGTGTTCAATTCAGGGGAAAACGTAGAGACCTACCCCCTGTGTTCAGGTATTTGCCAAGTAAATTAGCATTTTGTATATCTAAATTTCTCTTAATTAGGACAAGGGACAGGACCAGTGCCTGCTCCCCAGTGTCCAGCTGTCTGGATCCAGATCCTGGGCTCGACCATTTCGTAAAGAACACCTCCACTCTGAATGCTCAAGAGGAAAAACTACTCTTCTCAACATCTGGTAAAACTATTGAGCAAAGCTGCCAAGATTTCGACCAGTATGTCTGGAATAAAGTCAAACCAAGAAAACAATGAGGTTTATAATGGAAACAGAGACAAAACTTTAATTTAGGATTGTTCCAAAGGCATGAGATGATTCTGTCCTCCTAATATTCTGAAGTTACCGCGTCCATGGCTGTTGACATGCAAAATTCCAGAAAGTGGCTACTGCACAAAGTCAAATTCCTCCAGGAGTTCACGTCAGAAAACGCCACAGGGCAAAAACCAGTGAAAACAGCAACAACACAAAGGCAGTTTAAAACCAGAAGAAGTGTTGCCTGTAAGAGCCAGCTGAAATCGATTTTCTTAGCTGACATTTAGCTAGAAAAAGGAAACTAAGATTTATGCATTGTTTGAAAAAAAGAAATTACGTCCACATTGTCAACTTGTTCATCTAAAGCTAATTTTAACTAGCCAGGATTTAATATACTTGGAATTTTTATATTAATTTACCAAACTACCATCAGTTTGCATTGCAGCACTATTGTAGGACCACATCTTGCCACAGTGGGGTCCATGCCGAGGACCTCTTGGCCTTTGTATACAGAATGGCGCTGTCACTTTCTGAACAGGAGTTTCCTTTGGTTCTGGAAAGCTATCACTGACTTTAAAGTGTGCACGTGTGTGTGTGTGTGTGTGTGTGTGTGTGTGTGTGAGCGCGACCATATCCAGCTCTTTGTGCATTGTTTATCAAATATTTCCCTTCATCACCGTGCAAGGCTATATGACATCGTACACGAGGTAAGATTATAAATTGATGGGAGTTGGATTTTTTAACACATCTGTACCAATAAAGATGAAAGTTCAAGCCAGTTGTCTTTCAAAGAGGTCACCTCTAAGCACATATGACCGTCCCACCTGTTTAGTCCTCAGTTAAATGTGTGAGTTCTTCCTTGAATGTCCCTCCACATCAAGTCAGAGAGGACTCGGGAAGATTTCATGCAAAATACAGTTTTCTCCTAAGCAGTCTCACTGGGTCCTGACAAGCCCTCGACAGGCTCCTCAGGAAGCCCTCCCTCACTGCGCCGGCGGCCACACTGCTGCAGAGAAGCCTTCGGCCGCGGTTTCCTGGCAGGCAGGGCAGGGAGCGGGGGCGAGCCTCCAAGGGCCGCTTGCAACGCAAGTGTTGTCCTCTGGAAGCGCCGCGGTCCCTCCCACGGTCACTGACCCCTCGGCCACATTCACCTCAAAACGAGGAGAGAAGCTCGTGCGGACGACAGTGCCGCTGTTTGGTGACACCATGCCTCACTGTGGTTATAACCATGAAACGTGTAAACTGACTCCCAGGCTTGCATTTCCACCATGCAGTTTCATCCCCAGCTGTGACGTGTCACAGACTTGAGCATCAGAAGAGGGAAACTGCCAGGTATGGATTAATTATATTTGATCAGCCTGTCATTGGAGAACCTGACCATTAGGGCCACTGCTGACGGTGGGGATGTGGGGTCTCCCTTGACGTCTCTGATCGTTCCTGATAGATATTTCTCTAAAATAAAGGTGAACTAATGGGGGAAATCTAAGTCTTGTGAGTTAAAAATAAACATTGTGTGTGTGTGTGTGTGTGTGTGTGTGTGTGTGTTTACATCTTTAAGAAGATTGGTTCCAAGCCAAGCGTATTCTCACGCAAATGTCAAATTGGAGCTTTCCTTTTAAATACAATCGAGTTTTTCAGTTTAGACAGGGAAGGTTCCTTATTTTTGTCTGCACAAGAAATGTTCTCTTTGAATACAACTTTTCATGCACAAGGGAAAAAAATAGGTAACACTATTTTGTCTAAATAAATTCACTGGTAGTTTCAGAACCAAATTCAATATTAGAATCAATTAGAATTTAAAGAGCCTGATTAATTAAAAGAGATTCAGTAAATTAGAAAACTGGCTTCTAAAGCGAGGAAATTAGGTTCATCAAAGAGAGAATGGAGGGAGAATATGTGAGTGGCCCTAAAATGGTGAAACCCTGTCTCAATTTCCTAACAAGTGAAATCACAATTAAGAAGACTCAAACAGCATTTCTGCATGTGTGTCCATCAGACAAGATTAAAACATTCCTGCAGGTCATAAGCATTTTATTGTTATTACTAATAATAATTTTAATCTTCAGATACTCACCTGAAGGTCTGCCTGACCCCGATGGAAGTCGTCCGTAAGCATTTTAGGATTTTCGTTTTGAAAGACACGCACTGTGGGCACTGTCATCGCAAGACTCCAAACCAAAGGCGCCTCCACGTTCCAGAACCCTCTCTGCCTCCCAGAACCTTTTCATTCCTGGTCTCAGAAACATCTTTTCCTAGTCACTGCCCTTTATTCTCATCTCACTCTTCAAACCTTTCGGAAACTAGCTTTTGCACTTTATCTAAGCATCCATAACTTCACAGACACAAATTCACTTATGATTTTAATAAAATAAAACTTTCTGTTCAGCATTGTCTGTCTCAGGCCTCTGGAATTCAGATTCATCCAGCTTCAACTGGACTCAGATCAAAATCCCTGCGTCACTCAGATACATGATAGGAGAAATATTTGCGATGAATTGGGCTGGCCCACTGCAAATTATACAAGACGATCTAGAAATATTTCCTGTTGTCAGGGGTGAACTGCCAAGAATGACACAGGGTCAGTCTTCATGTGGGAAGGCACGCCCCCTGCTCTAAGTGGTCCGTGAACACGCTCGAGCAGAGGCGGCAGGCTCCCTGCCGCATGGCTCCGGTCCCAGGCGCAGTGAGGCTGTGGCCGCGACACGGGAGGCCAAGGTGGTGGCTGTGGCGTGAGGGATGCCGCCTCCCCAGCAGGGCAGGGCCAGCTCGCGCCACTCGGCATCTGCGTCCACCGACCTGCAGTCTGAAAGCTCTTCTAGGCCACTGCTTGGCTGCCCACTTGACCATTCTCCCCGATTAAACGCAGATTTCAGCATCTATAAAGCGGGGGCTTGCATCGAGTGATTTCTCGGGCCCCATCAAGTTCACCAGACTGCCCCCCGTAAATCACAGGCGTGGTGGGCTTGAGTGGGGCGCATCAGCTCCCCATGGGGCCCATCCCCGCCGGTCCACAGCAGGGCCTTCCGCTCATGGGACCTTCCGAGGGTGCGGCCTGGTTCCTGCCCCCGCCCTCGCCCCCGCCCCCGTATATTTCACTCTGTAACAGAGTCTTCCTGGAAGGACTAGGATAACTTGGCTAAGAACCTGCGTCCTGGTCGCTCCCCCCTACAAGGACATCCAGAAAACTAAGACTGTCGCCTCAGCAAGGCTGGGGGTTTGATGGTTGAGGGTATTATTGCAGTATTATTGTGGGTCGAATGGTGTTCCCTCCCCTTGACAAATGCATTCAGTCTGAACCCCGGGCACCTGTGGATGTGACTGTTTTCGGAAACAAGAGTTGTGCTCAGTAATCGATTTAAGATTAGGTGGTACTCACTGAGAATGAGAGTGGGCTTCAGATCCAACCACTGACGTCACAAGTTGAACTGTGTCTCCCTAGAGTTCACGAGAGGTGCCATCTCCCTTCCCCTTAAAGAGCAACCCCATTTGGAAATGATGTTATTAGTTATGTTCGTCGAGCCGTGCAGAAGGGAAGGGAGCCTTTAATCCAAAATGACTGGGTGTCCTTACAGAAAGGGAAACTTGGGTACAGACACGCACACGGGGAACAGCACGTAAAACCAGGGCACAGGCTGAGGACCAGCGAGGAGCTGGGGAGCCGCTGGAGCCAGTGAGCCGCCGGAGCCCGTGGAGAGCCGGAGAGCCACCGGAGCCGCAGGCCTGGGCCGGGCTCTGCCTCACGGCGCCGAAGGAGCCGAGCCTGCAGACGCCTTGACCTCGAACTTGTAGCCTCCAGAGTGCGAGAGAGTAAATTCTGTTCTTTAAGCCACGTGGTTTATGGCAGTTGTCATGGCAGCCCTCGGACACTAGTACAGAGGGGTTGCCGGGCAATAATAAGGGAGCGAAATAATGAAACGCTAGACTGACTGTTGACGGCACCACACTGAAAGTCCCTCGGCTAAAATGCAACGCTCCTGCTTTACTTACTAAAGACACACAGAGATGACCTCGAGGAGCGCTCAGAAGGGAAGAGGGCCCCGCATGTGCAGACCGCGCCACGCGGTGCACGTCCTCCGATCACGTGGTGGGTTAAGTCCCCTCTGCACTTCATCCTTTTATGCAGGTGACACAGCCAGGCGCATGGGGAGCTCAGTGAAAGCTGAAATGCACTCTCCAGCAGCACACTTCGCAGATAGGTTTCCGTACTCTGAATATTTTAAAGATAACTTTTGCCCTCAGCCTGGTAAGAGGTGATCAGTTTGAATAAATGATAAAGCTGAAGATGGCTCTCAAGTCTCCTCTAAGGTCACTCGAGGGGACCCGCAAAGGTCAGAAGCGAGGGGAGGGGATGGAGCAGGGAGGTGAAGGGCCCCAGAGGGGAGCACAGGTCAGCCAGGCCGTGGAAACCAGCCTCCCTGGCCAGAGACTGCCCTGGAGGAGAAAGTGACTCAGCGGACGGGGCCACCTTCAGGTTCCTCCAGCAGAGACAAGTCAGACAGAAATGGCAACGGGTCTGCTACATGCGGCGGAAATCAGTGAGCGGGCGCGGAGGAGGTGGGCAGGTGTGCCCAGGAGGGGCTGGGCCAGCACCGCTGCTCAGGGACAGCTCTGACACCCTGAAGCCACTCACAGCTCGGCTCAAGGACAAGGGATCCCGCAGGGGAAGGTGCCCTCAGGGCTCGGAGGGGTGCAGGCTAAGGGTCTCGGGCTCCAGCTGGCAGTGTGCTCTGACCTCCTTGGCCCTCGAGGCAGCTGGGCCTTCCTGTGTGGCGAGTAAAGAATAAAGAAGACAGACGCTCCCCCTCCAGCCCTGCACCTTGCTGGCCTAGCTACCACACGTCCCGAGTGCAGTAGGACCTCACAGCCGGACGCTCTGGACGAGGGTCTGCATGCAGCCACACCTGCGGGTGGGGACACTAATGCCCTTATTTACTCTCCTCTTCCAGGAAAGGCAGCTCGTCAAGGCTGAGGTCTCAGCCCGGACCTGACTCTGTGATGAAAAGCTCCAAGATGTGGATTTGGATGGCAGAGACTTGGAACCAGGACTATTTTTTCTGTAAAACACTGCAGAACCACAGGAGAGTGTGGGTGAACTCAGCAGGGAACTGGATAGGTTTTCACGGACGGGCCTCCGAACGCTGTTACTGATGCATGGTGGATCACGATGGGTTTGGACGTGCACAGCCAACACGGCTCCGGGGAAGGAGCCACGGGCGACGGATCTGAGAGAAAACAGCCCCTTCAGGCCTAACAACGTGCCAGTCAAACTGTGGACTGTGGCCACACGGCTCGCTCCGCCTTTGGAGAAGGAGCCGAGCAAAGCAATGCAGGTCTTTCTCTAAGTTGTCTTTTTCTTCTCTTTTGCTCCATGGCACAGAGAGTGGGACACTAAGGCTTCCCACCAGGCAGAAGATGAACAGAGCCGGCAGGACGTAAGATCTCTGAACTGTGCCCCACGGGGCTGGAATCACGGCGCTGATGCTTGGTTTCTGCTGTCTGCTTGCTTTCATGACTCTGGGGACACAACCCTTCACTCATCGGTTCTGTCTAGTTCTTAGTGGGTTACTGGAAACGGCTGGACCAGACAGCGGGGAAATGGTGCCCACAGGAAGAAGTAAGGAGGTTAGGTGACCTCACAGACTACACAGTCCATGGAATTCTCCAGGCAGAAATAGTGGAGTGGGTAGCCTTTCCCTTCTCCAGGGGATCTTCCCAACCCAGGGATCGAACCAGGGTCTCCTGTGTTGCAGGCAGATTCTTTACCAGCTGAGCCACCAAGGGCGCCCAAGAATATTAGAGTGGGCAGCCTGTCCCTTCTCCAGGGGATCTTCCCGACCCAGGGATCGAACCGGGGTCTCCTGCACTGCAGGCGGATTCTTTCCCGGCTGAGCCCCCAGGGAGGCGTGTGTGGCTGGGGGGACAAAGTCGGGGGGACAAGCCTTGGTATGCCTCTCTCCTCTCCTCATGTCCCTGAGCTTTGGGTCCCCACTGGCCCAAAACCTCAGGCTGGGGACTGGAGGGAGAGCTCTTGGATGAGACCCCCAACGTCCATCAACAGGTGGGCAGACTGCCTCACCGGCTTTACAGGCCGGCAGAGCCCCGGCAGGCCTGAGATCCGCTCAGTGAAGCCTCACAAATCCCCACGTGCTCAGTGATCTAGGGGAGAAACTGGGAGAAGCTGGGCTGGTGACACCTTGCCCAGGGTCGGGAGAAGATCCAGGTGGGCTGGGCGTGATTGTGCCTTCAGAACACGCATCACTGGGGCGTTGTCTGGGAGCCCTGGGATGTGTTCTGGCTGTCATCAGGGTAGACATCCCAAAAGAGCGAGTATGCTATGGATAGATCTTCAGAACATCACAGGCAAGGACCCCGCCTGTGTGTGCATGTGTCTGTGTGTCTGTGTGTGCGTGTGTGCCTGCCTCCCCTCCCACCTCCTTCATACATACATACAGACACACACACACACAGGCACACATACAGGCGCGCACACAGGCACACACACATACAAGCACACAGGCACATACACATACAGGCACACATACACAGGCACACACATGTACAGGAACACACAAAGAGACACACACACAGAGGCACACACACACAGAGGCACACACACACCCAGGCACACACACACCCAGGCACACACATGTACAGGCACACACAAAGACACACACACACACACACAAAGGCACACTCACACCCAGGCACAAACACACCCAGGCACACACACAGGCACACACACACACACACACAGGCATACACACAGGCATGCACACACAGGCACACACACACAGAGGTGCACACACAGGCAGGCACACACACACACACACACAGGCACACACACACAGGTGCACACACACAGGCAGGGACACACACAGGCACACACACAGAGGCACACACACAGGCGCGCACACACACACAGGCACACACACAGGCGCACACACAGGCACACAAACACAGGCACACACACACACAGGCGCACACAAAAACAGGCACACAAACACAGGCACACAAACACAGGCACACACACACAGGTGCACACACAGGCACACACACACGCGCACATACACACACGCACACACACTTATGCACCCACCAGCTGGCACCCAGCTGCAAAGAGCCAGGCTCGCAGGCAATGTGCAGAGCCACCCTCAGTCCGCCCTTGTCCCTTCATCTTTTTCCTTTCGGGTCTTGAGGACTCACAAACAAAGAGAGTGGGCTCGGTCATAAGCCCAAAGCTTCCAGACATGTTTGTCCATGCAGCAATAGGAAAAAGAAGTTAGGAAATGCCAACTGGTCAAACATTCTGGGGAGAGCGGTGACTGGAAGTGCATCTGAGCACACGTCTGATAATAAGGACTGTGTGACAAGCCCAGGGATGTGTTTCCAGGCTCCACAGACTGAGAAGGTGAAGAGCAATGATTTGAAGGCTGAGGGGAGGAGGGGTGGGTGGCTGTGGCCGGTGATCTCAGACCCAGCAACACATGTGCTTGAGGTTTGGCCATCGATCCGAGCGATTCCATTTCATCTTGGAGCTGGAGAGTCCACAGGAAGGACGGTTCTTCCAGGGTCTGGGCGCATCTGCTCCCCGTCCACAAGAGGCTTTGAAAGCGCAGAACCGCAGGAAAATGAAACTGCAGGGCCTCAGCTTTTAAAGGGAACCAACCTTAATTGCGACTCAGAGTCTAATTTAGTTCAACTTTGGTTAAAGGTTTGGAGTCATCAGTATTATTGCAAACAAAAGTCTATCATGAACGCAGATTCTCAGATCAGAAACCAAGGAAAATGAAGTTGCTGATTCTGAACTTTCAGGGGCTGCTGGGCACTTCCAGCAGCCAGTCCCAGAGAGGCCAAATGTTCCATAAACACTGAAAGCCTGGCTAGTTCTGTGCTGTGTATTAGAGGCCTTTAAAATCCTGAAGCCCAGCAATCCCACATCCAAAGTGCAAGTGAGGAAAAACATCAGAAACGCACACAAGTATGAATGCACAATACTGCTCACAGCAGCGTCCTAGTAACAGCAAGACCGGCCTGAAGGAAATGAGACCTCCAGCATCAGAGGTCTGGGCAAACGATCACTCCAACCCATTGAGAATCACACCAAGGACGTAGAAAGCATTTTAAATAAAGTTATTTATACACACGCACATACGTATGTACCTGCATCCAGGGCGTGCGCGCGCACACACACACACACAGAGTGTAGATGAAAGACGGCAAAATGTCAGGACTGCAAAGGCCCATCAGTGTCTAATCTCCAGGCAACAACATCACGGGAGACTGGGGCACTCCTCACCCTCCTTTACTTTCAGATCCTTCAGTGGACCTCAGCCGACTTTTCAAAAAATTCATGCTGTACAGAGTTTAAATTTATACAACACTTAAAACCTACTGAAAATGTATAACCATATGCCCATCACTCAGACAGATATATATCAACAGTAAAGAAAGAAGAAAGCATGGATTATTAAAAGCTATACACAAGCATGAGTTGTGTCCGACTTTATAACCCTATGGACTGCAGCCTGCCAGGCTCCTCTGTCCGTGGGATTCTCCAGGCAAGAATACTGGAGTGGGTCGCCATGCCCTTCTCAAGGGCATCTTCCTGACCTAGGGATCGAACCCATGTCTCCTGCATTGCAGGCAGATTCCTTACTGTCTGAGCCACCAGAGAAAGCCCATGAAAAGCAATAGTGAAGTGAAGTCGCTCAGTCGTGTCCGACTCTTTGCAACCCCATGGACTGTAGCCTACCAGGCTCCTCCATCCATGGGATTTTCCAGGCAAGAGTACTGGAGTGGGGTGCCATTTCCTTCTCCAGAGGATCTTCCCAACCCAGGGATCAAACCCGGGTCTACTGTAGGCAGACGCTGTACCGTCTGAGCCACCAGGGAAGCGCTATGAAAAGCAATACCACAAAGGAAATCCCCCAAACACCTAACAAAGCAGAAAGCACGCGCTCTAGCCCCTTCGGACCAGTTTGGACATCACTTTGTCATCTAATGAGTGATCACATGTAAGGAAAACTGTGGGTCGAAAACAAATTTCCATCACGACTACCACCACCGCGTCTGCTTTGACGCCCCCAAATCTGAAACACGGCTGAGACACTCCTTATTTCCAGCCGCCCTCTGCACAGTTTAGGACAGCTAGAAACAAACTAGGACAGAGCTTAGCGCGGAATTACCTAAAAGCCCGAGCTCGACGTCTGTTCCTACATCCACAATGCTAAACAGCAACCCCTTCCAAAGGGCGCTGCTGGGAGGCTTAAGGATGCAAGCCTCGTGAAGGCCCCGTGTCGACAGTCACTCAGCAGACACCGGTCCTCACATCCCTAGATACCCCAAGGCCACCCTGTCCCCAGCCTGCCCTTCTCCTGTCCACCTGGCCGCGGGCACCAGCCTCTTCAGGAGGACCTNCAGTTTAGGACAGCTAGAAACAAACTAGGACAGAGCTTAGCGCGGAATTACCTAAAAGCCCGAGCTCGACGCCTGTTCCTACATCCACAATGCTAAACAGCAACCCCTTCCATAGGGCGCTGCTCGGAGGCTTAAGGATGCAAGCCTCGTGAAGGCCCCGTGTCGACAGTCACTCAGCAGACACCAGTCCTCACATCCCTAGACACCCCAAGGCCACCCTGTCCCCAGCCTGCCCTTCTCCTGTCCACCTGGCCGCGGGCACCAGCCTGTTCAGGAGGACCTCTGAGTCTCTGGAGGGACCATGACACCTTCAGCCCAGCCCTCCCAGCCCGCCTGCTTTCCCCTCTGCCTTCCCCCCACCCCGTTCAGAATAGGCAGATGTCCTTTTCCTGGGCCCTGGGACACTGTGACCTTCATAGACGGAGCGTCTGGGGCACCCCCGCCTGGGGCACACCTATCGGCGCCATCCATCCCACAAGCTTCTCACCTTGTGTGTCTGCATCACACTTCGGCAGTTCTCCCCATTTTTCACATTCTTTCTTTATTATGATACTTGTTCAGTTCAATTCAGTTGCTCAGTCGTGTCTGACTCTTTGTGACCCCACGGACTGCAGCATGCCAGGCTTCCCTGTCCATCACCAACACCTACAGCCTGCCCAAACCATGTCCATCAAGTCAGTGACGCCATCCGACCATCTCATCCTCTGTTGTCCCCTTCTCTTCCTGCCCTCAGTCTTTCCCAGCATCAGGGTCTTTTCCAATGAGTCAGTTCTTTGCACCAGGTGGCCAAAGTATTGGAGCTTCAGCTTCAGCATCAGTCCTTCCAATGAATATTCAGGACTGATCTCCTTTAGGATGGGCTGGTTGAATCTCCTTGCAGTCCAAGGGACTCTCAAGAGTCTTCTCCAACACCACAGTTCAAAAGCATCAGTTCTTCGGCGCTCAGCTTTCTTTTGATGATACTTGTTGGGGTTTCTGAAATACGTGGTCTTTGATGTTGCTACTGAGACCCACTGAAGGCTTAGATGATGGTTCCTATGTCTTGGGCAATAAAGTTAACTACAGCACACACGTTGCCTTTTCTGAGGTGATGCGATTGCACATCTAATAGACTGCAGTGTAGGGTAAACAGCACTTTCGTCTGCGCCAGGAAGCAGATCCCGAGTGTGCCTCGCTTCATCATGATGCTGGCGTTACTGCCGCGCCTGGACCCGAACTGTGGCATCTCCCAGGTGTGTCTTCACCTCCTCCTGGCCCAGCTGCTGTGTGTGTGTGTGTGTGTGTGTGTGTGTGGTGCCATTCAAATACAAAGATGGGCCCAGACACAGACACACACACACACTCACTGGTGCACTCCCCCCTGTTCCAGGACAGCTCTACCGCCCGCGAGCGTCAGGTCCTGGCCCCCGTGTGGTCCCTTCCTCATGGCTCCGCCCACTTCCAAAGCTCACAAAGTCTGGCCGCCCGACCCCAGGGGCCGCCGCACATGGAAGGGGCATCGGCATTGTGCCCTCCTCGAGAGAGGCACGAGGGGCCTGGGCTGTCCTCTCACCTGCTGGAGGAGACGAGGGTGTGGCGCTGAGCCCCCAGACTCACTGATGGGACCACGGCCCCACGAAGGGCCGGGATGCAGGATGGGGGCCCGCCGGCCACGGGAGCCACATCCCGCAGCGACCGAGGATCCCTGCCTCTGAACCTGACCCCTCACCCTGCAGGTGGGAGTGCAGGCCCTAGCCTGTCGGCCGCTCCGATGCCCCCCAGTGGCCCCACCACCAGAATGTGGTGGCTCCCGACTGTCGTCAGGTTGAGGGGTCAAGATAACCCCACACTCCAGGAGATGGGGCATCCTGCCACCCTGGGCAACAGCTGGTGGGGAGCTGAAGCTTGTTTGGGTGTGCGAGTCTCTGTCTGCCCGCAACGCTTGCAGCACAGAGGAGACCCTCATGGCAGAGCAAAGGTCAGGGGACAGCTTCCCAGCGCCAGACACGGGCCAGTCTGGACTCCTGAGTGAGATGGGAGGGCGTCCCCGTGGGCCCTGCAGCCACAGTGAAGAAGGAAAGGCGGGGGACGGCTTTGTTCTAAGGCATGGACCTCCTTCTGCAAGCGGGCCCCACGCAAGCTTCGGAGGGAAGGAGGCCACAGTCCGCTGCCTCTCGAGGCCTGATGTTGGGAATCTAATTTGGCAAGAGGCTTCTGTGGTTACTAGCAGCTCAAGATGCCCTGAGGCAACATCGAAGGCAGGCAGAATCTTCCACACAGGTCAACAGGCCTACCCTCAGTAGCCCTCACCCAGAATTCTGCGTGTGAGTCACGACCTTTAAAGCTCCTGAGCTTACTTGTAGAGGTGTAGATCCCAGCAGTACTATGTCCATGGGGCTGTACTTCTGAAGGCGGAAATCACAGTATCGTTATAAAATGAAACAGACTCCGCAGAGTGTGTTACAGGATGGACTCTCAGCATCTCACATTTGGTATTTTTTCTTTTTTGATGTTTTAGCAAAAATTGTCCCAGAAGTGCCTCGAATGGCCACGGAGATGTCTCACTGAGACGCAGGGTCCTGGCATCTGGGCCAGAGATGCATCAGTTAAGGCTTCACTCAAAAACAAAAGGTCAGAGAAACACTTTATCTGGAGCAGAACTATCTTTCAAGATTTGGCCTTCCCTGTTCAACATAAAACAAAGTCATTTCACAGCTGGCCAAGGCTAAAACTTGTGGGGTTTTTTTGAAACAACAAACTACACGGATATGGCAAAACAGATAGCTGGCAGGACTCTTTTTCATGAAAAAGAAAAGACGCCACACACGGGGAAGGGCGGAAGCCTTGTTTCTAGATTTCCTATTAATGGAGTCGGTGATTCTCAGCCTTTGGTTTCCTTAAGGATCATCTGAGATTCTGTTTTCGAAACAGCCTGTCTCCACCCTGCAGGTCTTGACTCCAGGGACCAGGAGGGGATGAGAATCCACATTTTTTATCAGACATAGTGGGTGGTTCTGATGGACCTTCGCCTTGACTCACATCATGAGAAACTCTGCACCAAATCACACAGTCACTAAGAAAGGCCAATTTTGAGAAAATGAATATATTTCAAACTCCGTATGTATTTTCTATGAGCAGATCAAGCTCAGAGAAAATTATTGTTTCTAATTTAGTCCTCCAGCCCAAAGACAGGGAAAAAAGACATAAGCACAATTTCATTGAATGAACTGGAAATTTCCATTCAATGTTCTTGAAGAGATGAGAAAGCCTTCCTTCCTAATGAGTCTGCAAATCGGGATCCTGGCGACACACATGTGGTCAAGGCTCTTTGTCTCTGAAAGGTCATCCGCACTGACGGCGAAGCTGGCGGGGACCAAAAGCTCTGCCGACTTTTACCACAAAGGCGTGTGATTTGGCTGCTGGTGCTGCCGGAATCC
>SJYA01005523.1:11524-25033 GCA_006410615.1 Neotragus moschatus | reverse complement strand
GGAAGAATCAATATTGTGAAAATAATTATACTATCAAATGCAATCTACAGATTCAGTGTGATCCCTACCAAACTACTAATGACATTTTTCACAAAACTAGAAAAAAAATTTTTTTCACAACTCATATGGAAACACAAGAGACCCCAAATAGCCAAAGCAGTCTTGAGAAAGAAGAATGGAGCTAGAGGAATCAACCTTTCAGACTTCAGATTATGTTACAAAGCTACAGTCATCAAGACATTATGGTACTGGCACAAAAACAGAAATACATACCGATGGAACAATATAGAAAGCCCAAAAATAAACCTGTGCATCTATGGGTACGTTATTTGTGACAAACAAGGCAAGAATATATATATAATGGGGCAAACACAGTCTCTTCAATATCTGTTTCTGGGAAAACTAGACAGCTACATGTAAAAGAATGAAATTAGAACACTTCCTAACACACCATAGACAAAGATAAACTCAAAATGGATTAAAGACCTAAATGTAAGACCAGAAATTAGAAAACTCTTAGAGGAAAACATTGGCGGAACACTCGATGACATAAATCAAAACAAGATCCTCTATCACCCACCTTCTAGAATAATGGAAATAAAAACATAAGTAAACAAGTGGAATCTGATTAAACTTAAAATCTTTTGCACAGCAAAGGAAGCTATAAGCAAGCTGAAAAGACAACTTTCAGGATGGGAGAAAATAATAGCAAATGAAACAACTGACAAAGGATTAATTTCCAAAATATACAACAGCACATACAATTCAACACCAGAAAAACAAACAACCCAATCAAAAAGTGGGCAAAAGACTTAAACAGACATTTCTCCAAAGAAGACACACAGGTGGTTAATAAAACCATGAAAAGATGCTCAACATTGCTCCTTATTAGAGAAATGCAAATCAAAACCACAATGAGGTATCATCTCACACCGGTCAGAAGGGCCATCATCTAAAAGTCTACAAAAAATAAATGTTGGAGAGAGTGTGGAAAAAAGGGAACTCTCTTACACTGTTAGTAGAAATACAAACTGGTACAGCCCACTATGGAGAACATTGTGGAGATTCTTTTAAAAACTGGGAATTAGTTTTCTGGTTCCAAAGCAACCAGAACTGAAAGAAACACATATATCCCACTGTTCATTGCAGCTCTTTTCACAATAGCTAAGACATGGAAGCAACCTAGGTGTTCATTGAAAGAATGGATAAGGAATTTGTGGTCCGTATACACAATGGTTATTTTTGTGGTACAAATACAAATAAAATTGTGGTACAAATACAAATACTCAGCTATAAGAAAGATTACATTNGCTAAGACATGGAAGCAACCTAGGTGTTCATTGAAAGAATGGATAAGGAATTTGTGGTCCGTATACACAATGGTTATTTTTGTGGTACAAATACAAATAAAATTGTGGTACAAATACAAATACTCAGCTATAAGAAAGATTACATTAACTCAGTTCTAATGAGGCAGATGAACCTGGAGCCTATTATACAGAGTGAAGTAAGTCAGAAAGAGGAAGGCAAGTACTGTATATTAACAAATATACATAAAATTTAGAAAGATGGTACCAAAATCCTGTCATTTTCATTTTGAACCTCCCACATTAACTTGATAGCTTTTCTAAACCTTTCTTTGTCTTTTCTCTTTCTACTTTCTGGGAATTATTTTTCAATGAAACTTCTGTTAAGAATTATATTTTTGCTCTTAGATTTATAATTTCCAAACATTTTACTTCTAAAGCAAAAGTCTTGTTGACTAAATATTTTTAATAGCATCTTGCTCTCATTTCTTATAAACAATACATTCTCTTTCTACTCAGAGGACATTAACTATAGGTGTCTTTGGGTTTTTCTTCTGGTGCTTTTCCTTACTTCTTCCACATGGAAGGTAATCTTTTGGCATCCTGTTAAATTTAAAAGCAAATTATTGTTATTATTTATAGGAAGCAATGTGTGATTATGTGGGTGTGTTCTTGGTACAGCTATAGCATAGAGAGATGGAAAGAAATTTTGCTTTTTTTAAATAGGTGGAGCCCCAATATATTAATATCTTTAGACCTTGTCAGTTCCATTAGTAATCAACCTTCTCATTTCTCCCCTGGCTTGGAAAGTGATAGTGCTTGGGTCAACACATTTGGAGCCAAGTAGGAGAATATGGCTGAATGTGCCCATATTAAATGTACATATCTTTATTTGAATCATGTTTTTTTCACCACAGTAACTAATGTCTGGGCTTTCCAAGTGGTTCAGTAGTGAAGAATCTGCCTGCCAATGCAGGAGCTGCATGAGTAGTTGGTTTGATCCCTGGGTCTGGAAGAGTCTCTGGAGGAGGAAATGGCAACCCACTCCAGTATTCCTGCTGGAATAACCCCAGGACAGAGGAACTGGGCAGGCAAAGAGTCAGAGAGGTCTGAGCTACTGAACATGCTTGAACCTGAACTCTAAAATACTCATTATCTTCAATTATATACCTTTTTTACCCTCTGCTGCTGCTGCTGTTAAGTCACTTCAGTTGTGTCCAACTCTGTGTGACCCCATAGACAGCAGCCCACCATGCTCCCCATCCCTGGGATTCTCCAGGCAAGNTCAGAGAGGTCTGAGCTACTGAACATGCTTGAACCTGAACTCTAAAATACTCATTATCTTCAATTATATACCTTTTTTACCCTCTGCTGCTGCTGCTGTTAAGTCACTTCAGTTGTGTCCAACTCTGTGTGACCCCATAGACAGCAGCCCACCATGCTCCCCATCCCTGGGATTCTCCAGGCAAGAACACAGGAGTGGGTTGCCATTTCCTTCTCCAATGCATGAAAGTGAAAAGTGAAAGAAAGTGAGGTCGCTCAGTTGTAACCGACTCTTAGCGACCCCATGGACTGCAGCCCACCAGACTCCTCCATCCATGGGATTTTCCAGGCAAGAGTACTGGAATGGGGTGCCATTGCCTTCTCCGTTTACCCTCTAGACTTCATCTAAGGATAAATACCATTCTGCAAATGCCTTCACTAGTTTCCCAATTACCTAAGCATCAAAGTATGTCTATTACCAGTTTCTTTTCCCTTTTGAATAAAAATAATCTCTTATCACATACTTTTTTGGAAACAGCAGTCTTAAGTGTTCCTGTACTGGTTCAGTGAAAGTAGAGCTCTGAATCAACTCTCAATGATTCCCTTGCTTTTGTCCTCATGATCACAGGATGGCTGCAGAAGCTTCAAGCATTAGGTCTCCTTGAGATTCCCTGGTGGCTCAGATGGTAAAACGTTTGCCTGCAATACAGGAGACCTGGGTTCGATCTCTGGGTCAGGAAGATCCCCTGGAGAAGGAAATGGCAATCCACTCCAGTGCTCTTGCCTGAAAATTTCCATGGACAGAGGAGCCTGGTAGGCTACAGTCCACGGGGTCGCAAAGAGTCGGACACGACTGAATAACCTCACTTTCACTTTAAATGCCAGAAGGAAAGCCCTCTCCTTGGACATTTATATTTATTTAGAGGAAAAGAATCCTTTCTAGAAAACTCCCAGAAAGTTTTGCCTCAGATCTCATAACCAAGATTGCCTTTTATGTCTAGTCTTTTACAGAAAACAGGATGGGAAACTGTATCTGAGTTTTTTTTCATTTTGGGGATTAGAGGTTTCTTCTACCAGCCAAGAACTGAGAGTTTGAGGAATGGTGAGGCATCGCCACACTTGCCAATTATCCCACTAAATTATTAATGGGAAATCTGTCTTTCCGTTTGTAGCAGCACTTTTATATCTGTCACTTGTTCAGCTTCTTGTTGGTGTTGCCATCTGTTTCTTTTTGTTCCAGTAACTAGAACACTTGTCAGAGCGAAAACAGAAGTCCTTTTAAATAAAGCATGTAAGTGGTTCCTCTGACTTCAGTGTGAGCTACTAAGAAAATCTGGAGAACCCTGACCACAGAACAGCACTACATAGCTAGGAAGTGTAGTTCCCTCCCTGAGATACAGAAAAGAGTATCAAGGAGCTGACAGTGATTTTGGTAGTACTTTGACTTAATATCTATTTAATCAATAAAGTTTAATCCAGTAACACACTTGCATCCATGATGCTTGATACTGTCATTTCCTAAGAACAACAAAATGTGGGCATGGAAAATGGAATGCCATTGATCTGGTAAACTGAATGCAGCTTCATTGAAGGGACTTTGTAGGAAGAAAAGAGAAAAAAAAATCCTTCTTGCTATACCCATAGAAATGCCTATGCTCTGAACTCTTGTTAGAGTGATTAGTAATCAAAAGATAAATAGAATTTGTGATTATTCTCCAATAACTTTCAATACTGTCTCCTTAGGAAAGTTCTGGGAAAACATCTGAACCGATCACATAGACCTTGTGACTGCATCTCCATGAGCTGCTCATGTAAAGAAGTGTTTATAGGGTTAAACAAAGCAAACACAAAGCTTTTCTGCCTTTACTTCTGAAAGAGTGTTCTCAGTACTTGTTCATCCAGAAGAAAATTAAATATTTAAATAAATTTGACATTCAAAAGCAACTTAAGATGAATTAAATTACACTGGTGGTAACTTATACTTATGTAGCACTTTCTGTTCTTCCAAGTCCTTCGAACTAACATTGTCTCTCATTTGCTAGAGCAATAATCTACCAAGTTACTTGTACAAGGGAGTACAGACCGTCCCCCCACCCAACAAACCTCCAGGACTCATGTACCTTCCTTCTCTGTACATCTGACCTCACCAGAGGAAACTATGGCCACAAGCAGACCAATCCCATGTGAGCCATATCTGCAGGGACTCCCACTGTGAGCCTCACTGTCATTTTGCCAGCTGAGTGGCCCCTCACTTACCACAAGACACCCCAGCCTCCTGAGACCAGAAGCGAGAACAGGGCTCCCCTCCATTGACAGTTTTGATAGTTCTCCTATTTTGCTGTGACCTTACCAACTTGGTGATAGTCACCCTAGTTTGGAAAATAATGCCATTGCCTTTTAGACACATAACTTTAAAGGATTTGTGTATATAAACCATTACAAATGTGTGTTGCCCCTGTGAAATGAGAAATTCTTACTTATAATTACCATCAAGTTATTTATTTTCATGCCACACACAATAGCAGCAGAGATTTTAATATGAGAAAATGGAAATACATAAGTCCCTGTTGCTCTAATTTAAAGTATTGCTGTAAATTTCACAGTGACCCTTTTGGCAGGAAGCAGTTTTTTCTTCAGGTCTGTTACTATAGTCACCATATGATCCAACAGGGTCAGGATCATAACCTTGCATGCATTTTCTAGAAACAGTGTTTTAAAAAATATCTTCAAGCTCCCAAAGTAGGTAGACCACCAAAAAGAAACCATTTTTCTTTCATCTGGAAGCTTGGAAACTATCCTGATCTGTGTCAAGGTGTTTGGTGTGGATCAACCTAGTATATTCAGGTTAGCTTTTCCGTAGACTATGAAAATTTGAATAAAGTATCAGTTGTTGTAAAGGTCAGAAAAAAATATAAATAAAATTTCCCTTAAAGTTTTATCTAAGTAGAAAATATGTGCAATAATTATACTATTTTAACTTTACTAAGTTTAGTTACTTGATATATAGATATAGACCTACCTCCTCATATCTGTGACCAGATTAGAATATTTTTATAACCATTTGCTTTCCTTATAAAAAGTAAAGGTAAAAAGTGCAAGATCTGTACTATTAACTTAAAGCATGTTGGCAATTACAATAATTGAACAAAACGATTATTTAGTTCAACTACTATGCTGATGCCTGTTTGAATAATAAAGTTTATTTAAGAGAGGTGATCATTAACAACTTGTTCAGTCGCTAGGTCATGGCTGATTGTTTGCGACCCCATTAACAACTATAGATAGATAAGTTTTGTCATGTGTTTTGCAATTTGATATGCTGTCAATGCAATAATAAACAACCAAACTATAATACGTATAAAAATGGTTTTGATTTGAGCCAAGTTGGGGACTATAGCCTGGGAGACATAGATTCTGCTAAACCACAAAATGAGGGAAACTTAAAAAGCTAAGAAATACAAAATTACATAAGCTGTTTGTCAAGAATTAAGATGGAAGCTGTCAAGAAGGAAGGGCACTTATTAAGCCAGGATTGGGTGGGGTCTACAATGGTTACATAATTACAAGGGGAGTGCATTAGACCCTAAAGTTGGAGATGGTAGCTTCTGAAAGACATTGTTTTGAGAACACTGGTACAGTTTGATACAGGTCAGAAAATTCAAGGTCTCAGTCATGCAGAAAATGTCTGAAACCACAGTCACACTGGCCACCTGGCTTCATTTTGGATGCCTGAATCACAGTTACTCAATTTTTAAAATTCTTTTAAAAACACTTTTAATTGAAGTGTTGATTTACAATATTATATTTACAATATCAAAATTCAGGTGTACCATGAGTACTTCCAGTGAAATATATAGTTTATATTATATATATATGTATATATATATAATTTTCAGATTATTTCCATTATATGTTATTATATAATGCTACATTATATTATTATACTCACCATTATGTTATTACATAAGGATCTGTATAGGCACCTATGTTATGCACTAGATCCTTGCTGGATTTAAAATTCATTCTTTTTTTTGATGGTTAAAGCAGATGTACTGCTGCTGCTAAGTTGCTGCTAAGTCACTTCAGTCATGTCCGACTCTGTGCGACCTCATGTGCCCACCAGGCTCCCCTGTCCCTGAGATTCTCCAGGCAAGAATACTGGAGTGGGTTGCCATTTCCTTCTCCAATGCATAAAAGTGAAAAGTGAAAGTCAAGTCGCTCAGTCGTATCCAACTCTTAGCGACCCCATGGACTGTGGCCTACAGGCTCCTCCATCCATGGAATTTTCCAGGCAAGAGTACTGGAGTTTAATATGACACAAAGAGGCTGTTTTGGTTAGCCTAAAGTTCAAAGCAAATTGTGTGTATACCAGGCTGACTTCTCTACACCTCAATTTGTGAAAAATTCTTCCATCAATGCACATATGTATCAACTCATTTCATCCACACAAACTTGAATTAGTTGGTTTAGATGAATTTTCTGTTATATGACCTCTCAAAAAAATGTATTTGAAAATCCTAAATTCTTATGTTTTCAGTTCAGTTCAGTCACACAGTCATGATGGTCTCTTTGTAAACCCATGGACTGCAGCACACCAGGCTTCTCTGTCCATCATCAACTCCCAGAACCTACTCAAATTCATGTCCATTGAGTCAGTAATGCCATCCAACCATCTAATCCTCTGTTGTCCCCTTCTCCTCCAGCCTTCAATCTTTTCCAGCATCAGGGATTTTTTAAATGACCCAGTTCTTTGCATCAGGTGACCAAAGTATTGGAGTTTCAGCTTTAGTATCAGTCCTTCCAAGGCATATTCAGGACTGATTTCCTTTAGGATTGACTGGTTTGATCTCCTTGCAGTCCAATGGACTCTCAAGAGTCTTCCCCAACACCACAGTACAAAAGCATCAAGTCTTCAGTGCTCAGCTTTCTTTATAGTCCTACTCTCACATCCATACATGACTACTGGAAAAACCATAGCTTTGACTAGACAGATTTTGTTGGCAAAGTAATGTCTCTGCATTTTAACATGCTGTCTAGGTTGGTCATAGCGTTTCTTCCATAGAGCAAGTGTGTTTTAATTTCATGGCTGCAGTCACCATCTGCAGTGATTTTAGAGCCCCTCGAAATAAAGTCTGTCACTGTTTCCATTGTTACCCCATCTATTTGCCATGAATTGAAGGTACCAATTGGCATGATCTTAGTTTTCTGAATGTTGAGTTTTAAGCCAACATTTTCACTCTCCTCTTTTACTTTCATCATAGGCTTTTTAGTTCTTCTTCACTTTGCCATAAAGGTGGTGTCATCTGCATATCTGAGGTTATTGATATTTCTCCCAGCAATCTTGAGTTCAGCTTGTGCTTCATCCAGCCTGACATGTCGCATGATGTATTCTTCATATAAGTTAAATAAGCAGGGAGACAATACACAGCCTTGTGCTCCTTTTCTGATTTGGAACTAGTCTGTTGTTTGATGACAAGTTCTAACTGTTGCTTTTTGATCTGCATACAGATTACTTTGGAAGAAAGTCAGGTGGCCTGGTGTTCCCACCTCCTTAAGAATTTTCCACAGTTTGCTATGATTCACACAGTCAAAGGCTTTGGCATAGTCAATAAAGCAAAAATAGATGTTTTTCTGGAACTCTCTTGCTTCTTCAATGATCCAGTGGATGTTGGTAATTTGATCTCTGGTTCCTCTACCTTTTCTAAATCCAGCTTGAACATCTGGAAGTTCACAGTTCACGTACTGTTGAAGCCTGGCTTGGAGAATTTTGAGCATTAGTTTACTATCATGTGAGATGAGTGCAATTGTGTGGTAGTTTGAGCATTCTTTGGCATTGTCTTTCTTTGAGATTGGAATGAAAACTGACCTTTCCAGTCCTGTGGCCACAGCTGAGTTTTCCAAATTTGCTGGCATATTGTGTGTAGCACTTCCACAGCATCATTATTTAGGATTTGAAATAGATCAGCTGAAATTCCATCATCTCCACTAGCTTTGTTTGTAGTGATGCTTCCTTCCTAAGGCCCATTTGACTTTGCATTCTGGATGTCTGGCTCAAGGTGAGAGAACATACCATTATGGTTATCTGGGTCATGAAAGTCTTCTTTGTATAGTTCTTCTGCTTATTCTTGCCACCTCTTCTTAATATCTTCTGCTTCTGTTAAGTCTGTGCCTTTTCTGACCTTGATTGTGCCCATGATAAATGAATCACCAGTCTAGGTTCGATGCAGGATACAGGATGCTTAGGGCTGGTGCACTGGGATGACCCAGAGAGATGGCATGGGGAGGGAGGTGGGAGGGGGGTTCAGGAGTGGGAACTTATGTACACCCGTGGCAGATTTATGTTGATGTATGGCAAAACAAATACAGTATTGTAAAGTAAAATAAAGTTTTTAAAAAAAATTGAACAGGGGAAAAAAAAAAGAAAAGAAATGTTCCCTTGGTATCTCTAATTTTCTTTGAAGAGTTCTTTAATCTTTCTCATTCTATTGTTTTCCTGTTTCTTTACCCTGATCACTGAGGAAGGCTTTCTTAGTTCTCCTTGCTATTCTTTGGAACTCTCCATTCAAATAGGTATATCTTTCCTTTTCTGCTTTGCCTTTAGCTTCTCTTCTTTTCTCAGCTATGTGTAAGGCCTCCTCAGAGAACCATTTTGTCTTTTTGCATTTCTTTTTCTTGTGAATGGCCTTGATCATTGCCTCCTGTACAATATCACAAACCTCTGTCCACAGTTCTTCAGACACTCTATCAGATCTAATCCCTTGAATTTATTTGTCACTTCCCCTGTATAGTCATAAAAGATTTGATTTAGGTCATACCTGAGTGATCTAGTAGTTTTCCCTACTTTCTTCAAGTTAAGCCTGAATATTGCACAAAGGAGTTCATCATCTGAGCCTCACTCAACTCCCAGTCTTGTTTTTGTTGACTGTATAGGGCCTCTCTATCTTTGGCTGCAAAGAATATAATCAATCTGATTTCAGTAATGACCATCTGGTGATATCCACGTGTAGCTTCTTCTCTTGTGTTGTTGGAAGAGGATTTTGCTATGACCAGTGCATTCTCTTGGCAAAATTCTGTTAGACTTCGACCTATTTCTTATGTTTTATCCATGCATTAATTGTATAGAGAGGTTTATTGTATAATAAACACCATATATGAACACAGATATAGGAATAATAACAATAAAAGTTACTAATTTTTAAGTTCTTTTAAATGACATTGTGTTTTTAAATGCCTTATCTCATTTAGTTATCTTAAAATCTTTTGGAGTAGATATTAGTATCCTCATTTAACTTTCAAGAAAGTCAAGGCCCTAAAATAAAATTTTTTAGAAAAGAAAATCAAGGCTCAAAGAGCATGGTAATTTCCCCAAGGTCAAAGTTATAAAGTAACAAAGGAATTCAGTCCCATTTCTTTTCACAGTAAAACCTATACTTTTTCTCATTTTACCCTGTTATCTCTAATTTTAGAACTCAAACCAACCCCATTTAGAAAAACACACTTTCAAATCATATGAAATGGGAGAAAAATTCAATGAACATATTGAAAATAAAAATCATACATAACTCAAGAATAACCTCACAATTCACAAAACAAGCTTGCATCTGTTATTCTAATGTACCGCCTGTGTTGTAAAAGCATATTTTCATAATTTATTCATGCTGCTACATTATTTCTCTCCACATAAATCCAATGTATACTTCTTTGCCTTAGCAAATACTTTCCAATAAACCTGACAAGGTTGCCTGCTAGCTGACGCTGATTGATAACAGACAATCAGGAAATCTCTTGCTGCTAGGCCTTAGAACACTTTGCACTGTTTAAGAGAAACAACTCACTCTACTTAGAAAGGCACAGTAAAAGAAGCCCTGAAAAAGACACTCAGTGGTTGTTACATAGCATGTCCCTAGTGAATAGAAAGTAGGTGCTGAAAGCAGGAAGGATTGACACTAGTAACTGACACTAGGTAGGCAATGGGGATACATTTCAGCTTTACTCAAATAACACTGCAACAGACTTGGTGCCTTGGACACAGACTCTGAGATGGGTTTGCTTCAAGGAAGCAACTGTGCTGACTCTCAGAGACAGGTCTTGGGAGGGAGTGAAGGAAGTGGGATGGAGCAGAGGGAGAAACTGACCTGTTGTGCAGAAGCAAGAGGCCTTGGCCAACCAAGGCAATAGTTTCCATTTTAAAAACCTACTATAAGCTTTGCAATGTACATAAGTTGTTGGTTTAATTAGTCATAAAAATGATCTCAAATGTTGCATTTTTCTCAAGCCTGTTCTACAGATGCGGAAAGTGAGATTCAAAGATGTTAAACACCAGCCTGCAATCAGAGAACCACAATCTTCCTCACTGTTGCAGCTATTACCCTTTTGCATTTGCTAAGGAGACAGGTGGAGAAGGCAATGGCACCCCACTTCAGTACTCTTGCCTGGAAAATCCCATGGATGGAGGAGCCTGGAAGGCTGCAGTCCATGGGGTTGTTGAGGGTCGGACATGACTGAGTGACTTCACTTTCACTTTTCACTTTCATGCATTGGAGAAGGAAATGACAACCCACTCCAGTGTTCTTGTCTGGAGGATCCCAGGGACGGGGAAGCCTGGTGGGCTGCCATCTATGGGGTCGCTCAGAGTCGGACACTACTGAAGTGACTAGCAGCAGCAGCAAGGAGACAGGGGTTCTTGGAAGTTCAACTTTTTCTCCTGATGATGACAGCATGCTCCCTAAAATGTGATGAATTCCAGAAATTGTCTCTGTTTTAATTTCCTGTTTTGCATTATAACCCATCCTGGGTGTAGTGCCTCAGAAGCATGCACCTGATTTAGGTTAATTTATTGATATTTTTCTTTTCAAGTAAACAGGGAAAAAATGAGTTTTCCCCCCAAGATAGAAATTGTAATTAAGTTGTAATTTTCTTTTACAACTTAAGTAAATTCTAAGAAATAGTATATATCAGCACATCTTTTTCTGAAGTATTTTTGTTTCCATTTATTGTGACTAGAAATGCAATATTTTATAGATGCAATATTTAATTGAAAACAATAGAAATGTCACCAGCAGAGGTATTTTGGTTTCTTCTACAAGGAAAATGTAGATATTAAAAGTTAGATTTACTATAAATCATGTAAAGATAACCAATAAAAATATTCTGTATTGGAAAAAAAATAAAATTTGTCTTGCATATGAATAAGAGGATAAATTAACAGAGTACATCATTTTAAAGGCATGATCATTTCTTCAACAAAAAATATATAGAAGGAGATGTTAATCCTAACAAAAGCTTTGAACAAAATGGATATTATGTTACTTGAGATAAGCAATTTGGAATGAACATATTGACCATTTGCATCAGAATGTTTCCCTTTGCTTCCTGGAAAGCACACAAGATAATAAAAGAACACACTCAAAAATTCCATTCCATTTTCAATGAAATGAAAAGAAACAATATCCACCAAATCCAAAATACACAAAAAGCTCCAGTGTGATCTGAGAACTGGCAAAAGCCATGCAGAAAATGCCATGAGCACTGTTAAAGGGTCTGAGTTTCTCAAGCTCTACCCTAAAGATGACACAGAAGTCTGCAGTCCAAGGCTATAGTCCTCCCATGGATCTGCTGTGAGCAAGGCTGAGCTTAGGCTAAGATGTACCAGGGCAGAAGAAACACTGGGAGTAGGGGCGAACCCCAGCAGCAAATCTCACAATTCATTAGCAATTACTTCCTTGTTGAGAGTGAGGAGCCCACCTTGGAATGCAGAAATCCTGTGCCTTGATTCTAAGAGGCTGTGAGAAGATGGGGAGAGACTTTTCTGGTTAGGGTTTGGTTTGTGGACACAGAGGAGATGAGCTGGCCCAAAGGAGGACAGAAAGCCACCTTATCAAAATTCTAACTTTTTAGCTACAGAAGAGGTGACAAGTTCTGGAAACTATATTTTTTCCTCAACTGAAAGAACATCCTGAAAATAGTTCTTCTAAGAAAATTCAACTTTACTTCCACAAGAAATTTAAAAAGAGACAGAAAGAGATGGCACAGTACCAATGCAGCATGAGAATTCTTTTATAAAAGCATCAAACATCTGTGTTTCTTTTGCTGTCTCGCATGCAAGATGGTTATCGCTAGCATCTTTCTAAATTCCATATATATGCATTAGTATACTGTATTGGTGTTTTTCTTTCTGGCTTACTTCACTCTGTATAATCGGCTCCAGTTTCATCCACCTCATTAGAACTAATTCAAATGTATTCTTTTTGATGGCTGAGTACTATTCCATTGTGTATATGTACCACAGCTTTCTTATCCATTCATCTGCTGATGGACATCTGGGTTGCTTCCATGCCCTGGCTATTATAAACAGTGCTGCAATGAACATTGGGGTACATGTGTCTCTTTCAATTCTGGTTTCCTCAGTGTGTATGCCCAGTAGTGGGATTGCTGGGTCATAAGGCAGTTCTGTTTCCAGTTTTTTAAGGAATCTCCACACTACACCATAGTAGCTGTACTAGACTGCATTCCCACCAACAGTGTAAGAAAGTTCCCTTTTCTCCACACCCTCTCTAGCATTTATTGTTGTAGACTTTTGTATCACAGCCATTCTGACTGGTGTGAAATGGTACCTCATTGTGGTCTTGATTTACATTTCTCTGATAATGAGTGATGTTGAGCATCTTTTTATGGGTTTGTTAGCCAACTGTACGTCTTCTTTGGAGAAATGTCTATTTAGTTTTTTGGCCCATTTTTTGATTGGGTCATTTATTTTTCTGAAACTCCTAAACTGCAGGAGTTTCTTGCATATTTTGAGGTTAGTTGTTTGCCAGTTGCTTCATTTGCTATTATTTTCTCCTGTTCTGAAGGCTGTCTTTTCACCTTGCTTATAGTTTCTTTTGTTGTGCAGAAGTTTTTAATTTTAATTAGGTCCCATTTGTTTATTTTTGCTTTTATT
>SJYA01005522.1:0-23752 GCA_006410615.1 Neotragus moschatus | reverse complement strand
GCCTGGCTTGGAGAATTTTGAGCATTACTTTACTAGCGTGTGGGATGAGTGCAATTGTGCGGTAGTTTGTGCATTCTTTGGCATTGCCTTTCTTTGGGACTGGAATGAAAACTGACTATTCGTTTCTACTGCTCTCTGGTATTCCTCTATGGGGATATGTCACAGTTTATTATACTCACTCACCCGCTGACTCCTATTCTGTCAGTTCCACCTTTGGCCTGCTATGGGTGAAGCTGCCACACCTTCTCTTACCTGTGTAAGAGCTGCTCTAGGGTGGATATCTGGAAGGGGGATTGCTGGTCACAGGTCGCATGCCTTTCAAATGCCAAACAGCAGTATACGAAAGTTCTGTTTCCCACTTCCTGACCAGTAATACCACCGTCACATATGGCGGTAAGTATGTGCCAAGCACCTTTTTTAACAATTAACCTTTAGTGACTCAAGTAACCTTACTAAGAAACTTTAAGTTAAGGATAGTTATCATCCCCATTTGACAGAGAAATGGAGGCACAGAGAGGGGAGGTAACTAGCCTCAAATCACCTAGCTAGAAACAGCAGAGCATGGTACAAACCCAGACGAGCTGGCCTCAGAGCCTGAGCTGTGAACCGTCCTTCTGTGACTTGGGGCTTTTGATTTCCAAACTGTTGCCAGCCCACAGCTGGGAAATGTCTCTGGCGTTTCACCTGCGCTGCCTGCTTTGGAGGACTCTTGAGGATGTTGCCATCCATTTGTTGGCTAGTCAGCCATCCTCTTTGGAAAAGTGCCTCTCTATAGACTTGGCTGCCCCTGAAATCCTGATCTTCAAATCAAATGTTTCTGGAAACCAGCACTCCAGGCAGGGCGTGGCACAGAACAGACGCTTGGTAAAAATGCACCAACTGGCAGGGTTTCTCACCTGCCCTTCCTCCCAGAAGCTTGATGCTAATTAATAAACCTGCCTGGATTACTGGCTGCTCACCTGTGTTTTGGGCAGCTCTCTGTCCCCAAAGCCATTTCCTCCTCTGTGACCTCACTCTGCCTCCCTGAGCGCATCTCCTGCAACTCCCCTTTCCCTTGTTTCTCATGAATCCCACGGGCCATCTCCTAACCTTCCTATCAGCCAGCTTCGCTCCCATCTCCGGGCCTTTGCATGTGCTAATCTCTCTGCCTAGAATACTCTCCCAGTGGTGGCTCCATCTCATCCTTCTAGCCTTGGCTCCAATGTTGCCTCCTCAGAGGAAACAGAAGCACAAAGGGATTAAGCATAATTGTAACAATTATACTGCTGGAGTATTGATATGATTTTAAAATCATATTATCTTGCTATGTGCCTTTATTTCCAATTTTTTTTCTAAAATGGTAATGTATTCCCTACATGAATTTTTAAACCAAATTTAAAATGAATTAAGAGTCAATTTCAAAAGAATTTCTGGGGCTCTATTTCCCAATTCTCCTGGCTCAATACTTCAGCAGGGTTGAAATAAGATCCTTGCCTTTTACAACCTCCAGGATTTCCTTTTTCCCCAATCCTACTCCCCTCCCTTTCCACTTAACTATTATCTGCCCTTGGCTCTGAATCATGAGACTGAAAGGNAAGAATTTCTGGGGCTCTATTTCCCAATTCTCCTGGCTCAATACTTCAGCAGGGTTGAAATAAGATCCTTGCCTTTTACAACCTCCAGGATTTCCTTTTTCCCCAATCCTACTCCCCTCCCTTTCCACTTAACTATTATCTGCCCTTGGCTCTGAATCATGAGACTGAAAGGAAAGCTTTGGATCCAAAAGTCCATCTGCTGAACAACCTCCCCTCCCTTGCAGATGTTTCTGATCTGCAAATTGGGGATAATAAAAGCACTTACTTCACAGAATAGTTGTGAGGATTCCGCGTCTTGGTGCTTAAAGAAGTATCTAGCAGAAGGAAGGATACTACTGTGTAGAAATCACACTGTGAGATGAGTTTGGAATCAGACAAACCCTGGATTAAAGCCTGGCATGCTGTGTGACCTTAAACAGCTCGATGTCTCTGAGCTCCGTTCTCCCCATCTGTGAAGTAAAGATTTAAAAATCCATAGTAAGTCCGTTAGAACGCCTCTTGCTAGAAAGAAGAAGTCAATAAAACTCAAACTGGCTTAACCAGAACAGGCTATCCTGCCTCCCCTCACTGGGCATCCAGCTCAGATCGGCTATAGGACAGAGATAGTTCTAGTGACCGAATGGTATCCCCGAGGACCCACGTTCTTTAGGTCTCTTTACTCTGCCGTCCACAATGTTGGTTCTCCTTGTCATCGCAGAATGACTGGCAAGAGCTCTCAGAGATACAGGCATTCTCTTTCATGTCCAGTAGGAAAACAGCGTCACTTCCAGACCCTCTCCTGAAAGACTGAGGAAGAACTTCCTAAGAAGCCTCTGGCAATTATCTCCTCACTTCCCCTTGGCCAGACCTAGGTCACATGGCGGTAATAGTGGTTTAGTAGCTAAGTTGAGTCCGACTTTTGCGACCTCATGGGCTATAGCTCTTCTGCCCATGGGATTCTCCAGGCAAGGATACTGGAGTGGGTTGCCATTTCCTCCTCCAGGGGATCTTCCAACCCGCATCTCCTGTGTCTCTTACACTGGAAGGTGGATTCTTGACCCCTGTGCCAGCTGGGAAGCCCCATCCTTTGTCATTACTGCGTGGCAAAAAGTTAACGCTCAATCTGTGCTGATAATGCTTTTGGGGTGGTCTTTTCCCCCTCCTCATTAGATGTGGTCCAGGTGAGGGAGACTCCATTTTGACTCCAAGAGTGGATGCATTATCCTTATCTGGAGTTTTGCACCCCTCAAGCCAACCTGATTGGTTCAGGGAAAGCATGTGATCCAAAGTGAACCAATGACAGGCAGCTCGAGAACTTTGCCAGTGTTGCCAGGGAGAAGGATGCTGTCCTCTCCCTGGGATCACGAGCTGGGAGGACAGAAGCTGAAGACCTCTTGGTCACCTCATGGGAAGAGCCTGCCTCAGAATGAAGCCAACCGAAGGAAAAGCAGAGATGGGGGATGAAGGGAGGCAGAGACATGTGGACATCATCGAGTTCCTGAATACAGCTATGCCTGAACCCATGATAGCCCTGGACTCTTCCTTATGTGGCATTAAAAGAGAATTTAAAAATTCTTTTCTAAACTAGTTTGAGGTTCTGTTACTTGCAGGGATGAGTGTGGAGTCCAGCCCAGTCCAGCTGATGTGGGGAATGAGAAAAGGAGATAGTCCTCTGAGGCCAGGACCATACCTGCCTGAATCATCTTAGTGTCCTGAGAACTACTCTATGTTTACAGTAAACAGACATATCCTCCCACACAGAGGAGTACCTTTCACACAAATGGAATCACTGGATATTTTCAGTTCAAACACCGCTTCCTTAGAGAGGCCTTCCACGGCCATGCCCCCTAAGAAGTGGTGTCTCCTTCTCACTCTCTTGATTCACAGTCATTTTCATGACCTAGATGAACTTACTTTTTTCTTGTGAACTCCATCACTTCTTCCAGAGTTTCTTCTCTGCAAGGGCAGGGATTTTTCTTTGCTGTGTTCCTAGTGCTTTGAACAAAGGGGTGAAGTATGTGATACTTGTTGAATAAATATCATTCTATAGTTGGCTTGTTTGTTTTCACTGAGTGCAAGCAT
Organism: Neotragus moschatus; assembly: GCA_006410615.1. NCBI lineage: Eukaryota > Metazoa > Chordata > Mammalia > Artiodactyla > Bovidae > Neotragus > Neotragus moschatus. Next base: position 20,117 of record SJYA01005522.1, on the reverse strand, counting down.
CTCTCCAGGGTAATAGACGTGAATCAGTCTTGATCTCTGAGATGAACCCATGAAATTCTGTTGACTGGGTGGGCCGTGTTTGTTTCCCAACCCTGCTGAATGACTGTAAGTGAAATAAATGGCCAGATGAACCAGAGGATGCGTGAGTCAGTACTTCCTCCCCTGCAACAGAGTCAGGCAGGGAGAAGGAGAACCTACCCAGCTTTTAACAGGCTGATTCACGGGGAGAGGAGCTGAGTAAACAAGGTTAACTTTGTGTTCTCACAAAAATCTCCCGGGCAAAAACTGTCTTCAAACACAAAAGGTGAGGACAAGCAAATAACGCATTGATTGCCTCTGCAGTGGAGGGTGGAGCTGTTTATTAAGGCCCACACCCCGAAATGGAATTAACTTGAAAAAATTTTTTTCTGGTTACAAAAGTAGTATTGGCTTATTAATGTTAAATTTTTTTCCCCAGGCAATACAGGAAAGCATGAAGAAGAGTGTGGGAAACAGTTACAATTTCAGAGCCATTTATAAACTATCTTCTAGATTTTTTTCAGGGCCTAGAAATATGTTTGGACCCTAAAGTTCGTTTGCGCTATTCTTATTTTTAATTAAGCAGTGACAGCGAAGGGTTTTTGAGTACCGGCAGTGTTCCTGCTGGTTGCATTCTGTGTTTGACTTCATTTTATCCTCACAGTGGTTCTGTGTGATAAGGACTATTATTATGATGACAAGCACTTACATAAGCACTAACTCTGGGAGACAGTGAGGGACAGGGAGGCCCGGAGAGCTTCAGCCCATGGGATTACAAAGAGCTGGACACAACTTAGCAGCTGAACAGCAACAACCTTACAAACGGAGAAACTGAGACCTAGAGAGGTTGAGTGGGTTAGCCAAAGTCACCCAGCCATAGGTAGTCAAGCTGAGATTCAGACACAGATAGCCTGGCTTCAAGGCCCATAATCTTTACCAAGGCAGCACACAGGCCCTTTCCTAACTTAATGTCCATAGCTGTGAGGCATCATTTAAAGTGTCCGCATTTACTCTCCTGTTAATGGATAATTGGGATGTTTCTACCTTTCTCCTACTAGGAAACTGAGACTTTAAACTGAGACTTTTGGACTTTAAATGAGGTTAAAAACAAAACCAAAAACGCTTGTGGTTAGACGTCACCACAACCAGTATTTCCAACCCAGGAGAACCAACAAAGAGCAGAGCAGCATCGCTTGCAACTAGTTGCTCCACTTGGGTACACATATATCAGCCGGGGTGTGTGTGTGTGTGTGTGCGTGTGTGTGCGTGTGTGTGTGTGTGTGTGTGTGTGCGCGCGTGCGCGTGTGTGTGTGTGCAATACATTTATTTAAGAAACATATACTTGGCATGGTTCTAAGACTTCATGAATATCAGTTCAGGTCACCTAAAAATAATACTCTAGTCTAAAAATATACAGTATAATACAGTATACTGAGGGAAGCTGAGGGACAGGGAGGGTAACTTGCCCAAGATGATAGAAGTAATAAGTGGCAGTGCTGGGGTCTAGACCCTGGAAATTTGGCTCCAGCATCTAGTTTCTTAACTCCTATTCTTAGTAGCCTCTGGGTCTACCCACCAGCCCAAATGAGCCAACCAGCCCTGGGGTCCTCAAAGCAAGCCTACATTTAGGCAGGAACCACAGGCAGCAAAGTGAATTTTTTGTTGTTGTTGTCTTTTAAATTACATCCAGCTCAGAGTTCTTAGGTCCTAAGTCCACACAGTCTCTGCTGTGTTCCACGCTCAGGTCCCCAAAGTGAAGTCTAGACGGCAACCTGTCCGTGTCCATATCTGGAGGCTCTGGGAAGACTCCATGTCTGGGCTCATTTAGGTTGTTGGCAGAATTCAGTTCCTACCAGTTGCAGGAATGAGGTCCTAATTTCCTTGCTTATTGGTTGTGGAGGTTATTCTCTTTGCAGCCCGATGTCTCCTATATTCCTTGCCTCATGGTCTCTTCAAACTGTTATTTAATGTGGCTAGCTTAACTGTCCCATAGATTTGTCTTGAATAAGAAGCAAAGGGACAGAGAAATCCCTTAGGAGCAGGTGCATGGTCGGGACCTGTCTTTTGTTTCATTGCTGGTTGGGCCCCCATGCTGATGTGAGGTGTCTCTTTCTGGAAGGAGCTGGATCATGTCTGGTGGATCAAGAAAACGGAGACTTGGGACTTCCCTTGTGGTCCAGTAGGTAAGACTCCACACTCTCAATGCAGGGGGCTGGGGTACAATCCCTCGTTGGGGAACTAGATCCTACATATCTCAACTAAAGAGTTCACATGTTGCAAAAACAGTGAAAAAATCGAAGATCCCACATGCTGCGACTAAGACCTGGCACAGCTAAATAAATGAATAAGTAAACAAAATATTTCTTATAAAAAGAAGGGGAAGACTTCCCCAAACCAGCCCACTGAGCCTTGACCCATCACACTCCTTGGGCATGTATGAGGGGAGGCTTAAAGACTACTTGGGAAAAAAGAAAGATTAAAGAGAGTTTTCTTGGAGAGAAGTTTTTGTGCTACTGTGTGCCTAACACATAGTAGGTGCTTATACTGGCACTATTCTAGGCACCAGAGCTTCTGAGAATCCAAAGGAGATGATCAATAATAAGGAAGCAAATTTTTAAAAGAAGCAATATTAAGTTAAGTGAAAGAAGCCAGACACAAAAATGACATATATATGATTCTACTTGTAGGAAACATTCAGAATAGTTAATCCATAGAGACAGCAAGTAGATTAGTTTCTACCCTAGGGGATAGGGGGAGGAAAAAATGACTGCTAGCAGGTACAGGGTTCCTTGTTGAGGTGATGGAAACAATTAGGAATCAGGCCTTGGTGATGGTAGTACAACATAATAAATATATAAAAGCCATTGAATTGTATACTTTTGAATGCTAAAGTTTATGTTATATGAATTACATCTTAACACTATTTTAAAAACATTTTAAAAAGAGAAAAAGAGGATAATTTCACATGGTGATGTGCGCATTGAAAGATAAGAAAGAAAAGTGTGCAGCAGATAGTAGCTGATTGGGGCAACTGGGCAAGGTGGTTCCTGAAGGCCCCTCTGAGGAAGTGACATTTGGTTTTGTTTTGGCCACACCACACGGCATGCAGGATCTTAGTTTTTGGAACAAGGACTGAATCCCAGCCTCCTGCATTGGAAGTGTGGAATGTTAATCACTGGATTGCCAGGGAAGTCCCCAAAGGGACATTTGTGATGAAACCAGAATTATGACTAGGAGGCTCTATATAAATATTAACAAGAAGGTATTAAGAGATGAAGGCTCAGCAGGTGCAAAGGTCCCGCGTTTGGGGGATGGGCTTGGCACATTCAATGAACTGAAGTCCATAGAGTTGGGGTGCAGAGGAAAAGACACAAGAGATCAGAGACCTCTGCAGGGGCAGAAAGCAGACCAAACTAGGCACTGTAGATAACTAAGAAGTTTCGGGTTTAGTTCACAGTACAATGGGGAGCCAGGGATAGTTTTGAGCAAAAGAGAAATGTGATCAGACAAATGCTTAAAACGGACACCACTTGGGGGACTTCCCTGGTGGTCCAGTGGCTGAGACTCCATGCTCCCAGTACAGAGGACCTAGGCTTGATTTCCTGGTCAGAAAACTAGATCCCACATGCCGAAATGAAGAGCTTGCACGCAGCAACTAAGACCTGGCACAGCCAAATAAATTAAAAAAAAAAAAACTTTTAAATAAAGGACCACTTGGACTGCCACATAAATCACAGGTGAGTGACAGCAGGAGCATAAACGTAAGCAAAGCCCTGTGACACTGCGACTAGGGACATTTAGTAACTGCCAGTCATCTTTCATAAACTAGAAACATGCCAACTTGTCATATTTATTTAAAAACAGGAAGTCAAGGCCATGGTTATTTGATATTTCTGACGGTGACGCTGCCTCATCTCCCTAGTCTATGAGTCACCGAGCTTTGACAATGCTTCCTCCCCGACCTGCTTCCTGCTCACCTCTGAATCCTTTTCACTGGTTTCCAGGCTGCCCGCAAGCAGACCTTTTTTCCCTTTCTCCTTTTAAAAAGAACCTACTTTTTTTTTTCCCTCATTTCATGCCATATATCATTTGCAGACAAAAATTATTAAAATAATAATAAGTTAGGAAAATGGGGAGGGGGGGAAATACCCAAGGTATAAACGCAGAGACAATCATTACCAAAACAGCACTGTAGTGTGTAATGCTCCTATCCTTTTTCATTTTTAGACTTTATTTGATCACAGTTATACACACACCTGAACGGAAGTATGAAATTTCCTAAAACACAGAAGTCCTCAGTTCATTTCTCCCTCCCATTCTCCTCTCCCCAAAGGCAATGACTCTGACTACGTTTAGTTAAATTTTTAAATATTCAATTTCGTCTCTTTAAATAACATGCTTTTACTGATTGCCACCTCTAAACTTGGCAGTTTTCAGAGTAATCTGCTTGAAACTTCCCTCGTAGTATAATCCACTGGCTAAGATTCTGAGCTCTCAATGCATGGGGCCTGGGTTCGATCCCTGCTCAGGGAACTAGATGCCACATGCCACATCTAAGACCTAGTGCAGTCAAAGGAGGAAAGAAATATTAAAAAATAATAATAATAATCTGCTTTCCCACTCTTGGATATGAGGGCTCTGTTCTCCTTCCTTCTCTAAAGTTGGCCTATACGTTTACACCCTTCCCATTACCCCATCCTCTCAGGATAGGGGTATGGTAATTTTGGTGGCACCAATGGTTACTATTTACATAACTGTGACTATGTAGATACCATTCGTCATTGGTAAACTGTGATGTCCTTTAGCTGCCCACCGCCCCCCCCCGCCTACCCCNCTATACGTTTACACCCTTCCCATTACCCCATCCTCTCAGGATAGGGGTATGGTAATTTTGGTGGCACCAATGGTTACTATTTACATAACTGTGACTATGTAGATACCATTCGTCATTGGTAAACTGTGATGTCCTTTAGCTGCCCACCCCCCCCCCGCCTACCCCCCCACAGTGTTTTATTTTTAAGTTGATTATCATCTTGTTCTCTACCCCCACCCCAAGCTGACCTCATTTTCTCAGTATTTGTTATCAGTTCAACTCCAAGTTCTTTGCCAATGGTCCAAGCATCTTCCCAGCTCCTTCCAATACATCAGAAACTCTGTGTGTTCACCTTTGTAAAGAAATCTCCCTGGAGCCTTCAGACCTGCAGAGTCTGGACTAGTTACACCCTCTGGTGCACATGTCATCCTAGGATGTCCCTTCATCATCTGGGAATTCCGTCTGTTTCTCCCACGTGCTGGGTTTGTTTCCTGGGTTCTGTGTCTTGTTCTTCCTTGTCTGACCACCCACACACACCTATGCAAGCACGCACACACCCTTTTTGGTGTAGCACAGCCTTCAGTAACTCCCTGAGAAAGGGCGTGTGGGAAGTAGAGAATTTTCAACTTCTCATAACTGAAAATGGTTTTATTCGTTCTGCTCCCTTGGTGATTGTTTGGCTGGGTAGAGAATTCTAGGTTGGAAGTCATTTTCACTCAGATTTTTGAAGGCATCAATCCACTGCCTTCTTATGCCTGCATTTTTGAGGAGAAATCCAAAAGTATTCTGCTTTTGTTACTTTAAACATAACCCATTTCCCCTTCTCTTTGCAAGTCTGTTCTTGGTATTTCGAAATTTCCACAGTGATGTTTCTTGCTGTGGATCTATTTTTATTCATGTGCTGGACACTCAGTAAACATCTTTAATTTGGAAACCCATGTCCTTTCATTCTGGAGAATTTTTGTGAATTATTTTATTGATGATTTCTCTCTGTTTTTCTTCTTTCTTGATAAAAATGACTATGTTTCAGATGTGGAATTTTTTTAGACTGGCCCCCTTAACAATTTCTTGTTTTTCTCCTATTTTCCATCTTTGTCTTTTGGTTCTACTTTCTGAGACAAACCCTCACATTTATCTTCTGTTCCTGTTGTTAATTTTTTAATCTCTCTGCTTTTCATTTCCAAGAAGCCCTCAAAATATCCCCACTTTTAATGGCATCTTTTTCTTGCTTCAGGGCAACTCTCTGAAAAGTTGTTTTTCAATTTTTGTTATTTTTTTTTTTCCCTTCCTGTATTGTCTCTATTTCCTCTAGTCACTTTTCTCTATTTGCTATGGTCTCAAATTTTCATTTAAGAGAGTGTTCTCAGGTGTCTTATATTTCTTGATTTTCTGATCATATTTAAGAGTAGGGGACCAAGAAGCTAACCATTGTATATGTTGGGAAGTGGGCTGGTGACATTGAACTGGGCCATTTGTTGGGATTCTCCTGATGTTAAAACATATTTAGGTAATGACAGAAACTAACACAATATTGTAAAGCAGCTACAATCCAATAAAAACAAAAATGTATTTAGGTGATTCCTCTGAATCTAGCCAGATTTTTTTTGGAGAAGACTCTTCCAGTGTCCTACCTGGAGTGGAATGGCCTGGGGAAGACTGCTGCATATGATTTGCCTGGCCCTTGATGTGAGCCATGGGGCCAGCCCTGCAGATGTGGTGAAGGACTGGGAAGGGTACCTTCAGCATGCAGGCCCCAAAAGACTCCTCCCAAAGATTCCATGTTAAATTCCTGGAACCTGTGACTGTTACCTCATTGTGAAAAAGGGTCTTTGCAACTATGAGTAAGTTGACTTTTTTTAAAAAAAAACATGGACCATATATTTTTTTNATTTTTTTTTTCCCTTCCTGTATTGTCTCTATTTCCTCTAGTCACTTTTCTCTATTTGCTATGGTCTCAAATTTTCATTTAAGAGAGTGTTCTCAGGTGTCTTATATTTCTTGATTTTCTGATCATATTTAAGAGTAGGGGACCAAGAAGCTAACCATTGTATATGTTGGGAAGTGGGCTGGTGACATTGAACTGGGCCATTTGTTGGGATTCTCCTGATGTTAAAACATATTTAGGTAATGACAGAAACTAACACAATATTGTAAAGCAGCTACAATCCAATAAAAACAAAAATGTATTTAGGTGATTCCTCTGAATCTAGCCAGATTTTTTTTGGAGAAGACTCTTCCAGTGTCCTACCTGGAGTGGAATGGCCTGGGGAAGACTGCTGCATATGATTTGCCTGGCCCTTGATGTGAGCCATGGGGCCAGCCCTGCAGATGTGGTGAAGGACTGGGAAGGGTACCTTCAGCATGCAGGCCCCAAAAGACTCCTCCCAAAGATTCCATGTTAAATTCCTGGAACCTGTGACTGTTACCTCATTGTGAAAAAGGGTCTTTGCAACTATGAGTAAGTTGACTTTTTTTAAAAAAAAACATGGACCATATATTTTTTTAATGTGGACCATTTTAAAATTATTTACTGAATATGTTACAATATTACTTCTGTTTTACGTTTTGTTTATTGGCCTCAAGGCATGTGGGCTCTTAGCTTAGCTCCGTTTTTTCAGTTTTTTACACAATAGCACCTGTGGGCTAGTACTGTAACCTTGTGCTTTGCGCTGGGTTGAGTCTGACTCTTTGTGATGCTATAGACTACACCTTGCTAGGCTCCTCTGTCTATGGAATTTTCCAGGCAAGAAAATTGCTGTGGATTGCCATTTCCTCCTCCAGGGGATCTCCTGGACCCAGGGATCTATCCTGGGTCTATCCACATCTCCTTCATTGCAAGCGGATTCTTTACTGCTGAGTCATCGGCTCTGACCAGGGATCAAACTGGTAACCCCAGATTGGAAGATGAAGTCCTAACCCCTGGACTACCAGGGAAGTGATAGTTCTGACGTATACAGGTGGGCCCTATGTGCCATCACAAATGTCCTTCTAAGAGACAGGCAGATGGAGATGAGGAGCTTGGAGGAGAAGACAGAGTGAAGATGGAGCAGAAAGAGATAGGGCCACAAGCCAAGGAGTGCTGACAGACACTCAAAGCTGGGAGAGACGAGGGCTGGACTCTCCCAGAGCCTCTGGAAGAGGATGGCCCTGCCCACACTTTGATTTCAGCCTTTTGGCCTCCAGAACTGTAAGAGGATATACTTCTATTGTTTGGAGCCATACAGTTCATGGTAATTTGTTACTGCACTCCCAGGAAATTAAGACACAAGATTTCACTTAATCCTCCTGCTTTCGATATAGTACCTCTGCCCTAAAATGTGCTGGGGTCCCCACCCTCTGTTTTACTGCTTCCAAAGAAGAAACTGCCAGCCTTTTGCCGAGACAGGTGCCCAGTCACCTACAGTTGGGTAGGGACTGGGAGGATCTGCAAATTTGACTGCTTCTTAAACAGACTTCTGGGCGATTTCTTTTATTTCCCAGCCTCCACTCTGAGGCCCACTCCCCTGCCCATTTAATTTTACTTTCATAGTTACCTGGTGCCACCAACTCATGACCCTTTGGGAGAAATTTCTAGGGGTAAATCAGGTTGGCCTTGACTTTTCCCAATGCTGCCTGACGATTGGGTCTTCTCAATTCTGCTGATTAATCTATGTACTTTCTCTTCTCCAAAATGTTCTCACTCTTGTCTCCTCTCCTATTCTCCAGTCCTTAAGGGTTAAAACAAACAAACAAACCCTTTATTGTCAACCTAGAGGAGTCAAGGGGTATAGCAAAAGTAGGAGTCCAGCGGCTTCCCTGGTGGTGCAGGGGCTAAGACTCCAAGTTCCTAGTGCAGGGGCCCAAGTTTTGATCCCTGGTCAGGAGACTAGATTCTGCATGCTGCAACTGAAGATCTCACCTGCCAAAACATCCTGTGTGCAACAACTAAGAAAGACCTGGTGCAGCCAAAGAAAAAAAAAAGTAGAAGTCTGCGCTTAGTTGGCCCTTTTTCCCCAGGTCTCAGTGGGTTAACGTCCAGATGATGCTCTGAACACCTGCTGAAATCCCACTTCCTCGTTCCTTAGAGATCCAAGCCTGACTCATCTCTCTGTTCCCCATGCCAAGAGTGGGGCCTGCCACATGGTAAGCACAGGGATTTAAAAAAAACAAAACAAAACAGGATCATCCCCAGCAGTTGTTACTAAGTGTGATTATCGTAAGAAATTCTGGAAGGGGATGTCTTAGTTTCCCCAGGTACAGAAGTGGAAACTAAGATTGGGAAGACAAAGAAGTCAGTACAGGTATGTTATCTGTCAATTATAGCTCAATTTAAAAAATACATATATATTTTTTAAAGTCTACAGCAAGAACATCAACAGTCTTAATTTTAAAACTCTTAAATCAACATGGTTGCAAACTTCGCAGACACAGAAAACAAATCTGTGGTTACTGATGGGGGAAGGAAGAAGGGATAAATTAGGAGTATGGCATAAACAGATACACACCACTGTATATAAAATAGATAAGCAACAAGGACTTATTCTATAGCACAGGAAACTGCCCCAGGTGGCACTAATGGTAAAGAACCCGCCTGCCAATGCAGGAGACCTGAGTTTGATCCCTGGATTGGGAAGATCCCCTGGAGAAGGGCATGGCAACCCCCTCCAGTATTCTTGCCTGGAGAATCCCAAGGACCAGAGGAGGCTGGCGGGCTACAGTCCATAGTGTCACAAAGAGTCGGACACAACTGAAGTGACTTACCATGCATGCAAGGGAACTATATTGAATATCTTATAATTACCTATCAATTCAGTTCAGTCGCTCAGTCATGTCTGCCGCTTCGCAACCCCATGCACTGCAGCACACCAGCTTCCCAGTCCATCACCAAGTCCTGGAGCTTGTTCAAACTCATGTCCATTGAGTCAGTGATGCCATCCAACCATTTCATCCTCTATTGTCCCCTTTGCCTGTCTTCAGTCTTTCCCAACATCAGGGTATTTTCCAATGAGTCAGTTCTTCACATCAGGTGGCCAAAGTATTGGAGCTTCATCTTCAACATCAGTCCTTCCAATGAATATTCCGGACTGATTTCCTTTAGGATGGACTGGTTTGATATTCTTGAAGTCCAAGGGACTCTCAAGAGTCTTCTCCAACACCACAGTTCAAAAGCATCAATTCTTCGGTGCTCAGCTTTCTTTATAGTCCACTCTCACATCCATACATGGCTACTGGAAAAACCATTGCTTTGACTAGACAGGCCTTTGTTGACAAAGTAATGTCTCTGATTTTTAACATGCTGTCTAGGTTGGTCATAGCTCTTCTTCCAAGAAGCAAGGGTTTTTTAATTTCATGGCTACAGTCACCATCTGCTGTGATTTTGGAGCCCCCCCAAATAGTCTCTCACTGTTTCCCCATCTATTTGCCATGAAGTGATAAGACCAGATGCATGATCTTAGTTCTTTGAATGTTCAGTTTCTTTTTTTTTTTTTTTTGAATGTTCAGTTTTAAACCAACTTTTTCACTCTCCTCTTTCACTTTCATCAAGAGGCTCTTTAGTTCTTTACTTTCTGCTTCAAGGGTGGTATCATCTGCATATCTGAGGTTATTGATATTTCTCCGGGCAATCTTGATTCCAGCTTGTGCTTTATCCAGGCCAGCATTTCGCATGATGTACTCTGCATTTAAGTTAAATAAGCGGGGTGACAATATACAGCCTTGATGTTCTCCTTTCCCAATTTGGAACCAGTCTATTGTTCCATATCCGGTTCTGTTGCTTCTTGATCTGCATACAGATTTCTCAGGAGGTAGGTCAGGTGGTCTGGTATTCCCATCTCTTTAAGAATTTTCCACAGTTTGCTGTGATCCACACAGTCAAAGGCTTTGGCATAGTCAATAAAGCCGAAGCAGATGTTTTCCTGGGATTCTCTTGCCTTTTCTATGATCCAATGGATGTTGGCAATTTGATTTCTGGCTCCTCTGCCTTTTCTAAATCCAGTTTGAATATCTGGAAGTTCTCGGTTCACATACTGTTGAAGCCTAACTTGGAGAGTTTTGAGCATTACTTTACTAGCGTGTGGGATAAGTGCAATTGTGCGGTAGTTTGAGTATTCTTTGGCATTGCCTTTCTTTGGGATTGGAGTGAAAACTGACCTTTTTCAGTTCTGTAGCCACTGCTGAGTTTTCCAAATTTGCCGGCATATTGAATGCAGCACTTTCACAGCATCATCTTCTAATAACCTATAATGGAGAATAATCTGAGAAAATACGTATAACTGAATCACTTTGCTGTATACCTGAAACTAACACAATACTGTGTATCAAGGACACTTCAAATATGATTGTATACGTGTTCAGAGTCCCATTTATAAGTTGCATTTTAAAAGTATATAATTTTTATTAAACTAGGAAGAAAGGTATTTGGGGCATTGTCTATTAGACAGAATCATAATGTTTATCAAAGGTATTCTTTCATTTCTTATGCACCGAAAACCTTCTTAGATCTAAAAACCTAATTAAATGTATATAGAATTTAAATAATATGAATTACTATAGACACACCAATATTTTTACTCTGAAAGCAAGAAATAAATTTTATGGTTTCTCTCTGTACTTCACAAAAGTTATTCATGAATTAGGCAATGAACTAAATCTCTGTGAAGCTCTAACAGCAGAAGATGTTTAGTGTATACTACCGGGGATAATAAAACTAGAGAAGAATAACAAAAGTTGCTCAGCAAGGAAAATTCTAAAACACCTCCTTGGGTAAGTCTTGTCTCAAAGAAGAAACCACAAAGAGAATCACGGGTCAAAACTCATGAGATATCCTCAAAGCAGGTTTTCAAAAGAGAGTAAACTCCTGGACATTTATATTATCCAAGAATAAATACGTAAACATGCACACACAGAGTCTCCCTTGGTATCCTTAGAGGGACTGGCCCTAGGATCCTCACAAATACCAAAATCCGTAGATTCTCAAGTCCCTTGTATAAAGTGAGGTAGCACCTCACATAAGCAAGGACATCCTCGGCATACTTCAAATCATCTCTAGATTACTTTAATACCTAGCACAATATATTAAAAAAAACCCACTATGTAAATACTTTCCAGTGCACAACAAATTCAGTTTTGCTTTTGCAATTTTCTGGAATCTTTCTTTCCGGGTACTTTTGACCTGCAGTTGGTTGAATCCGAGGAGGCAGAACCCACGATATGAAGGTGGGCTGGCTCTGGGTGCCTGCGTGTGTTCTAGGGGGTCACCACTGTGGGCAGCTTAATCCCACTGAAGGATTCTGGGACACTAGAATATAACCTCAGGCTTGTCTTACCCAAGGGGCAAAGGAGTGAGGATGTTTGTCTTCCAGCTCTCTCCATTCACTGATTGAGGGCTGCTCTGGGAGCATCAGCTGCCCAGGACAGCTGGCTTGTGTTGTGCTGAAAGGAAGCCATTAGGCTGCAGGACTCTCCAAGATGTTACGAGCAGGCACCGGCAGAGTCTGAGAAGAGCTGGGGAGAGCCAAGAAGAAATGCAGGTTCCCAGGCTCCAGCCCAAGATCCAGGGGTCCGTGATAGAACTGGAACCTGCACATTTTCACCCCGTCTTAAGCATACCTGTTGCACCTGACTTTACTGAATTCTAGAAGCTCAGTGCTTTCATTTGTGCCTGGTAACTCTAGTGCCTACTAAATGCTAAGTGGCCAGGCCCAGATTAAAACGCTGATGTCAGCAGGCTTTAAGAAATTATCCACAACTCTCCCCAGTGTGTAAATGAATGTGAAATAATACCAAATAGTTTTTTTAAAAAATTACAGGGAAATCCAACACAGAACTTAATTTTCCATGGCATGGTAGGCAGAATAATACCTCCCAAAGATGTCCACGTGCTAATTCCTGGCCCCTGTGAATGTATTATGTCACATAACAAGGGGCAATTAAGGTGGTTAAATCTGTTGACCTGGAGATGGGGAGATCCTTCCAGATTATCTGGGTGGACTCGATGTAAACACAAAAGGAGAGAGGGCAGGAGAGTCAGAGTCAGAGATGAAGTGATGACCGTGGCATTGTGGGGTGTTTTTTTGTTTTTTGGCTGCATCTCAGGGCATGAAACATCTTAATTCCCCGACCTGGGATGGAATCTGCACCCCCTGAGTTGGAAGCACAGACTACAGGTTCAGTTCAGTCAGTTCAGTCGCTCAATCGTGTCCGACTCTTATAGGACAGCCAGGGAAATCTCCCCATGAAACTTCTAACCTACAGAGTTATAATAAATCTATGCTGTTTGCAGAAACTGCCTTACACTAAATCCCTTAATGAATATTTCCTATTTGTCCTGCTTCTCTGACTGAAACTTGACTGATAACCATTTGGTGGTAATCACTTTTATTTTCCTTTCTTTTGACCACAATAACAAAAAAATTTTCCTTGGTACCTCAGTTTTGTTGACAGCTTCAGCATTTTCTAAACTCTGGGAACAGAGTGATGAATAAGACTTCAGGTTTCCACATGTGCGAAATTGGGTAGAATGAGTGTATTTCATGGGATTATTGAGTGGATTAAATAAATCACTGAGCATAATGCACTGGGAATAATGCCTGGGACAGAGGAGGTGTTCAAGAAATGTTAGGAGAGCTAGAGGTCAGACAGAAGACGGGAGAGACTACAAACAATAAATGCCGGAGAGGGTGTGGGGAAAAGGGAACCCTCTTAGACTGTTGGTGGGAGTGCAAACTAGTACAGCCACTATGGAGAACAGTGTGGAGATTCCTTACAAAACTGGAAATAGAACTGCCATACAACCCAGCAATCCCACTGCTGGGCATACACACCAAGGAAACCAGAATTGAAAGAGACACGTGTACCCCAAAGTTTATTGCAGCACTGTTTACAATACCTAGGACGCAGAAGCAACCAAGAGGGCTACCGGCAGACGAACGGATGAGAAAGTTGTGGTACATATATGCAATGAAATATTATTCAGCCATTAAAAAGAATGCATTTGAGTCAGTTCTAATGAGGTGGATGATACTGGAGCCTATTATGCAGAGCGAGATAAGTCAGAAAGAAAAACCCCACTACTGTATATTGACGCATGTTATGGAATTTAGAAGGATGGTCACGATGACCCTATATGCGAGACGGCAAAAGAGACACAGATGTATAGAACAGACTTTTGGACTCTGTGGGAGAAGGCGAGGGTGAGATGATTTGACAGAACAGCATTGAAACATGTATATTACCAAATGTAAAACAGATGACCAGTTCAAGTTCAATGCGTGAAACAGGGCCCCCTAAACCGGTGCTCTGGGACAACTCAGAGGGGTAGGACGGGGAGGGGGGTGGGAGGAGGGGTTTGGAATGGGGAGACACACGTGCCCCCATGGCTGATTCATGTCAGTGTATGGCAAAAACCACCACAATACTGTAGAGTAATTAGCTTCCAATTAAAATTAATTTATTAATTTTAAAAAACCAGATGGTCCAGGGAGCACACACACACACACAAACTCAGGAAGAAAGGAGAGAAGGGAGGGAGGGAAGAAGGGGGAAAATACCTGATGGCTGAGTGTCTTGGAAACACATTTAAGACTGGAGCAGGGCGGGACTTCCCTTGCGGTCCAGTGGTTATGACTTGGTACCTCCCATGGGGTGGGCAGAGGTTTGGTCCTTGCTAGGGGGTCTAGGATCCCACGTGCCACAATGCATGGCTGGAAAAAAAATAAAAATAAAAACTAGACCAGGGTTGGCAGCCCACAGCAGGCCAGATTCCAGACTGTCAGCTGCTTTTATATGGCCTGTGACTTAAGAATGGTTTCTATATTTTTAAAATATACTTTTTAATAATTTGATCAGTTAATTCATTTGGCGGTGCTGGGTCTTCCTTGCTGCGTGGACTCCTCTCTAGTTGTGGCGGGCAGGGATTCCTCTCTAGTTACAGTTCCCAGACTCACTGTGGCGGCTTCTCTGGCTGAGGAACACAGGCTCTAAAGTACTCAGTCTGCAGCAGTTACAGCACAGGGGCCCAGGAGTCGTGGCTCCCGGGTTCTAGAGTGTGGGCTTAGTAGCTGCCATGTGCAGGCTCAGTTGCTCTGGGGTATGTGGGATCGTCCCAGATAAGGGATCGAACCCATGTCTCCTGCATTGGCAGGCAGATTCTTTACCTCTCAGCTACCAGAAAAGCCTGCTTTCTACATTTTTAAATGGTTGAAAAAAATAGTAAGAACAGTTCATGACGTGTGAAAGTCACAAGAAATTCAAATTTCAGTATCTACAGAGTTTTGCTGGAACACGGCCATGCCTATTTAAACTGGAGGTGGCTGCTTTCCCACTGCGATGGCAGGGTTGAGTTGTTGCCTCAAAGCAGAATGCCCACAAAGCTTAAAACATTTACTGTCTGGTTCTTTACCCAAAAAAGTTTGCTGACCCCTGCTTTAGACCGGTCAGGGAGGGCCTCCCTGAGGAGGTGACATTTGAGCTGAGACCTAAATAGCCAAGAAAGAGGAAGATTAGGGGTAAGAGGGCACAGAGAACCAAGGCAAGAGATTTCTCCCCGATCTTACCACAGCCTTCCAAAGAGGGGCTCTGTCCAAAACTAAGATAGGACCTTGTGGGTCTGAGGGTGTTAGGCAGGTCTCAGGGTTATGAAACCAATAGGTCCTGAGTTGGGGTGGAAAGCCAGGGCTGATTNAGATTAGGGGTAAGAGGGCACAGAGAACCAAGGCAAGAGATTTCTCCCCGATCTTACCACAGCCTTCCAAAGAGGGGCTCTGTCCAAAACTAAGATAGGACCTTGTGGGTCTGAGGGTGTTAGGCAGGTCTCAGGGTTATGAAACCAATAGGTCCTGAGTTGGGGTGGAAAGCCAGGGCTGATTCATCCCCAGGAATCGGTGAGAAGCATCTGGGACTGGCCCACAGTCCTGAGAACGGCCTCCCAGTTGGCAGTAGGTCCATCACTGGCACGAAGCCTGGATCTGGTCCTGATAGCAGGACCTGTGGCAAGAGCAGTGGGTGGCACGGTGACTATTGGGTTGGCCCAAAAGTTCGTTCAGGCTTTCTGTAAGATGTTACAGAAAACAAACAAACAAACCAGGCAGCCCTCGATGAGTTCAGGGCCCTGTGTTCATTGTCCCTGGACCACAGCCTGCAGCGTGATGCAAAGAAACCTACCTCCAGCCCTCAGGAGCCCAAATCCAGCCATGGGGCTGCAAAGAGTCGGACACAACTGAGCGACTGAACTGAACTGAACTGACCTGACCTGAATCCCAGCTCAGTATTTGCTAGCTGTGTGACTTTAGGCAAGTAGCTTGATGTCTCTGTGCTTTGATGATAATACCTGCCTGAAAGAAATGTAAGGAATCGAGGCGACAATAGCCCAGCACCACACCCACAGGAAGGACAGCAAACATCGGCTGATCATGAGCCCATTCTCTCAGTTAGCTCGGACAACAAGCGTCAAGAGAGCTTAAATCCTTTTGGCAGAGAATTTGAGCCAGATAGATAGATCTTTTCTCCACCCAGTTCAAGTGCCAAAAACTTGACATCATCCTCAACTCCTTTCTTTGCAGAACTTCTTTCTCCAGAGTCCATCCACAAATCCTGCCTTCAGTACCCACCCACAGCCTAATCATTCCTGCCTTACCCACGGCATCACCTTAGTTTAAAGCGCCACCAGCTCTCGCCCAGATTATTGCAAAGGCCTCCTCGTTGAGATCTTCCATCCTTCCCCCCTTTCCCTGCCCCTGACTCTCCACAGCACTTCTCTTTTCAAATCCCTCCNATTCCTGCCTTACCCACGGCATCACCTTAGTTTAAAGCGCCACCAGCTCTCGCCCAGATTATTGCAAAGGCCTCCTCGTTGAGATCTTCCATCCTTCCCCCCTTTCCCTGCCCCTGACTCTCCACAGCACTTCTCTTTTCAAATCCCTCCTGTTTCCCAACGCTTCTGGAGTTAACAAAGTTTATTTTTGGAGCATAGTTGATTTACAATGTGGTGTTAGTTTCAGGTGTACAGCAACGTGAATCAATTATACATATACGTATATCCACTCTGTTTTTCAAATTATCCATTTATTTGGCTATGTTGGGCTCAGTAGTCGCAGTGTGGGCTTAGTTGCTCTGAGGCATGTGGAATCTTACTTCCCCAATCAGGGATTGAACCTACATCTTCTGTACAAGGCGGACTCTTAACCACTAGACTACTAGGAAAGTCCTTCCACTCTTTTTTTAAGATGCTTTTCCTCTATAGGCTCTTATCGAATATCTATGCTATAGGGCTAGTTCTTACTAGTTATCTATTTTACAAATAGTTGTGTATATACATCAATTCCAATCTCCTAATTTATCCCTCCCCTACTTATCCCCTGGTAACCATAAGTTTGTTTTCATCACCTGTGACTCTACTTCTGTTTTATAAATAACTTCATTTGTATCTTTTTTTTAAGATTCCACATATAAGCGATATTATATTTGGGTTTCTGTGTCTGACTTCACTCACTATGACAACCTGTGTTGCTGCAAATGGCATCATTTTGTGCTTTTATGGCTGAATAACCCTGATGCTCGGAGAGATCGAAGGCGGGAGAAGAAGGGGACGACAGAGGATGAGATGGTTGGATGGCATCACCAACTCAATGGACATGCGTTTGAGTAAACTCTGGAAGTTAGTGATGGGCCGGAAGGCCTTGCGTGCTGTAGTCTATGGGGTCGCAAAGAGTCAGACACGACTGAGCGACTGAACTGAACTGAATATTCCATTGTGTATATATATGTACCGTGTCTTCCTTACCCATTCCCCCACCGATGGACATTTAGTTTGTTTCTATGTCCTGGTTATTGTAAATAATAAGTGAACATCGGGGTGCATGTATCTTTTTGGAACTGTGGTTTTCTCTGGGTATATGACCAGGAATGGCTGGGTCATACACTAGTTCTATTTTTAGTATAGTGGGTGTACCAATTTACATTCCCATGAAGAGAGTAGGAGGGTTCCCTTTTCTCTGCACTGTCTCCAACATTTATTGTTTGTAGATTTTCTGATGATGGCCATTTTGATAGCACATGGTAACACCTCACTGTTCTGATTTGCTTTTCTCTAATCTTTAATTCTAGTCAAGGCTATGGTTTTTCCAGTGGTCGTGTGTGGATGCNCCATGAAGAGAGTAGGAGGGTTCCCTTTTCTCTGCACTGTCTCCAACATTTATTGTTTGTAGATTTTCTGATGATGGCCATTTTGATAGCACATGGTAACACCTCACTGTTCTGATTTGCTTTTCTCTAATCTTTAATTCTAGTCAAGGCTATGGTTTTTCCAGTGGTCGTGTGTGGATGCGAGAGTTGGACTGTGAAGAAGGCTGAGCGCCTAAGAATTGATACTTTTGAACTGTGGTGTTGGAGAAGACTCTTCAGAGTCCCTTGGACTACAGGGAGATCCAACCAGTCCATTCTGAAGGAGATCAGCCCTGGGATTTCTTTGGAAGAAATGATACTAAAGCTGAAACTCCAGTACTTTGGCCACCTCATGGGAAGAGTTGACTCATTGGAAAACACCCTGATGCTGGGAGGGATTGGGGGCAGGAGCAGGGGATGACAGAGGATGAGATGGCTGGAAGGCATCATTGACTCAATGGACATGAGTTTGTGTAAACTCCGGGAGTTGGTGATGGACAAGGAGGCCTGGTGTGCTGTGATTCATGGGGTCACAAAGAGTTGGACACAACTGAGCGACTGAACTGAACTGAATCTTTAATGATGTTGAACATGCACTTTTTGGTCATTCTTATTTTATTTTTTTGACCATCTTTATGTCCTGAATATTCATTAGAAGGACTAATGATGAAGCTGAAGCTCCAATGCTTTGGCCACCTGATGCGAAGAACCAACTCTTTGGAAAAGACCCTTATGCTGGGAAAGACTGAAGCATGAAAAGGGGGCGAGAGAGGATAAAATGGTTGGATAGCATCACTGACTTAATGGACATGAGTTTGAACAAACTCTGGGAGATGGTGAAGGACAGGGAAGCCTGGTGTGCTGCAGTCCATTGGGTTGCAGAGTCAGACACAACAATAGACTGAACAACAGCAATGTCTCCTTTAGAACTTCTGCCCATTTTTTGATCTGGTTATGTGTTTTGCTTTTTTTTATATTAAGCTGCATAAGCCATTTGTATATTTTGGAGATTAATCCCTGGTTGGTTGCTTCATTTGCAAATACTTTCTCCTATTCTGAGAATGAAATTAGAACACTCTTTAACGCCATACCCAAAAATAAACTCAAAATGGATTATTCATTCATTTTTAAATTAAATTACTTTTGGCTATACCAATACATGTGGGATCTCAGTTCCCTGAGCAGGAATCAAACTCTCGCCCCTTACGCTGGAAGTGCAGAGTCACCACCACCGGAGCATCAAGGAAGTCTCAGAGTCATTTTTCTCCCTAGTAGCTACTTTATGCCAGGTACTAGTCTAGGTACTGGAAATAAAAGAAGACAAAACGTCGGCATTCAGAAGTTTATGTTCTCACGGAGAGAAGAACAATAAACGAATGTATAAGTAAAACATATAATATGTTCAGTGTTATGGAGGAAAAGAATGCAGGGAAGGGAAGAGCACTTGGATTTTAGACAGGTTGGTCAGGGAAGGCATAGTGGACAAGAAAACGGTAAACAGAAAGTGGGGAAGGTGGGTGTCAAGGAGCAACCCGGGAGCTGAGTATTCTTTTTTAAAAGGTTTTATTGATTTGGCTGCACCAGGTCTCAGGTGCAGCGTGTGGGATGCAGTTCTCTCACCAGGGCTGGAAGCCCAGCCGCCCACAGTGAGAGCGCTGTCTTAGCCACTGGGCCACCAGGGAAGTTCCAGGGCTGAGGATTCTTGACCAAGCGCTTGGCCAGTGCAGAGGTAGATGTGATCCTGGTGTGTTTCAGGTGCCCCCAAGGCAGTCCCTGTGACCACAGTGGAAAATGTGAGTAGGAGGGGAGGGGATTGACCTCACAAGGCAGAAGGGGCAGGGTTGAGTCCTGGAGCTTCTCCACCTTTTTTTCCCTCTGATTGAGACTGGAAGCCAGGGTACCTTTTAAGCAGGGGAGTGACCGAAGTTTAAAAGGTTCGCTGGGGCCTCTGTTGTGTGTATTTAGTTCCTCCGCTGTGGGAAAAGCTTAAGGAAGAATAGCAAGAGTCAGAAAAAGGGTTTAAACAGCTATCACAGCTGCTGAGCTACCATGGTTTCCACTAGGAAGGGAAGTAGCCGTAGAGCTGGCATCAAAGCCAAAGGCCTCACAAGAGGGTACCAGCTCTCCAGGTGGGGGCCTTCCTACCCCT
>SJYA01005521.1:26301-49451 GCA_006410615.1 Neotragus moschatus | reverse complement strand
ATGGCAGAAAGTGAAGAGGAACTAAAGAGCCTCTTGATGAAAGTGAAAGAGGAGAGTGAAAAAGTTGGCTTAAAGCTCAACATTCAGAAAACGAAGATCATGGCATCCAGTCCCAACACTTCATGGGAAATAGACGGGGAAACAGTGGAAACTGTGTCAGACTTTATTTTTCTGGGCTCCAAAGTCACTGCAGATGGTGACTGCAGCCACAAAATCAAAAGACGCTTACTCCTTGGAAGAAAAGTTATGACCAACCTAGATAGCATATTCACAACCAGAGATATTACTCTGCCGACTAAGGTCTGTCTAGTCAAGACTATGGTTTTTCCAGTAGTCATGTATGGATGTGAGAGTTGGACTGTGAAGAAGGCTGAGTGCCGAAGAATTGATGCTTTTGAACTGTGATGTTGGAGAAGACTCTTGAGAGTCCCTTGGACTGCAAGGAAATCCAACCAGTCCATTCTGAAGGAGATTGGCCCTGGGATTTCTTTGGAAGGAATGAAGCTGAAGCTCCAGTATTTTGGCCACCTCATGCGAAGAGTTGATTCACTGGAAAAGACTCTGATGCTGGGAGGGATTGGGGGCAGGAGGAGAAGGGGACAACCGAGGATGAGATGGCTGGATGGCATCACTGACTGTGGGTGTGAGTCTGAGTGAACTCCAGGAGTTGGTGATGGACAGGGAGGCCTGGCGTGCTGCGATTCATGGGGTCGCAAAGAGTCGGACACAACTGGATGACTGAAGTGAACTGAACTGAACTGAAGATGGTGGAGCATGCCAGACCATGCAGAGCCACATGAAGTAGTACTAGGGTTAATCAGCAGGCAGAGGGACCTAGGGGATAACATTAGCAGGAGGCTTTATTGTTCTTTTCATGGAAAGGAATGGATAAGGCCATGTAAGCAAAATAGACAAGTTTAGTATTAGCTAGTTTGAATAATTTCTATTGGCTCTGAGTTTAGGGGCTGTCTATAGTTGTCTGGTACCAAGCCAGATATCAGAGCTCAATACAGCTGATAGCTGTGGGTATGGACTCTAGATTGCTTGGTTTTGCATATGAAAGGTATGCTTACAAGTAATTTCTTATCCCTAGGAATTAGCTGACCCTGAGAGGAGTGGTCTACCCACATGTCAAAACATCAGAATAAAAAGACATGCTGGTAATTCTCTGATGATCTAATGATTAGGACTCATCACTTTCACTGCTGGAGTACCCAGGTTCAATCCCTGATGGGGGGAACTAAGATTCTTCAAGCAACATGGCTTGGCAAAAAAAAAAAAGAATAAAAAGACATGCTTAAACACAGGGACTAAATTATTAGGGTCCTATAAATCAAGTGAAGGAGTCTACAGGTTACCTAAAATGAGAAGCTATTGACCTATTAGAAGATTTAAAGAAAGAAAATGATACCATCTGACTTATACTTGGAGAAAATCACATTGGCTGGGTAGAGACAAGAGATGGAACAAGAATGACTCTGGTGAGGGAGAGGGACAATCAGCTAGACTGCAAATTTAGCAGCAAAGATGATAAGAGATGGTTTCTTAGGATTAAATTTTGGATGAAGGATTAACAGGCTTTGCTGAGAATTTGAATATGCAGTGTTATAAAATAAATGTATTAAAATAGACAGTCAGATTTTTTACGTGGGCAGCTGAGTGGTAACAGTTCCCTTACTGTTGACAGGGAAGCTTGGAAGAGGAACAAGAGTTCTACTTGGGACATGGTAAGTTTGAGATGCCTCTAAGACATCTAAGGAGAGATATTCAGCTTTATATATGGTAGAGGCCATGGTCAAAGATTTAGGATAGAAATCACAGAATTTAAAAAGGAAAGTTTTAAGAAGGAAAGGAGATCAAATATGTCAAATATTGCTGAGAGATTCAATAAGATAAAGATTCAAAATTATCCATTGGATTTGGTAACATGAGTGTTGTTGGTGATCTCAATAAGAAAGGATCAGTGGAATAATAGAGACAATCGGAGAGAATGGGAGATAAAAAGAGGAGACAAGAAAAGGGGAGGGTGGTCCAGTGACTTAAGACTCCATGCTGCCAATGCATGGGTAGATCCCTAGCCAAGGAACTAGATACCACTTGCCTCAACTAAGAGTTCCCCGGCCATAACTAAAAACTCTTCATGCCACAACTAAGACCCCAGGCAGCCAAATAAGTAAATAAAATTTCTTTTAAAATGAAGACAAGCATCAACTAGAGGACATCAAGAGTTGAGGGAAAGACCCAAGCTATGTTCTATTCCCAAATTTCACCAATTTTTCCAGACATGTTAAACATTCATAAAGCTTAATTCTTTGGGTAAAGACTCCACTAAGAACATCTGAAGTAACATGAGGGGCCTGACCACTGATGCAAACCCTGACTCTTTGCCATGAACTGATAGGTAATAGGTTCACTGGGAAACTTTCCATCTAAAAAGAAAACCAGGCATGAAAATCAATCTGATTCAACCACATTTCACTGTTACTAAGTTCTAGAGTTTTCCAGAAGCATCGACATTTAACAGAGAGCCAAGATTTCACACAGAGGAATGAATTGCCCATCATGAGATTCTAGACATAATGGGGGGAGACTCTCAAGTATCATGTCATTTGCGACCAAGGAAATCCTACAGCGTGTGAGAAAACAAAGTTAGCCGGGAGAGGAACAAGGTATGAAGAAAATGAGGACATAGCTTGGCCAAAAAATGAGGCTAAGGAGAGGAAAGAGGATGCAACAATCATTGGAGACTTAGAATCACCAGCCCATGACACTATATCAGTTCAGAGTTACTCAAGGAGCTCCCAAGAGTCAGAGCCTCCCAGGTCCCCAAGGGTAGAGGTACAACATCAGCAGTAGAATAACTGTGGAGCCACAGAGGTCAAGTCTCACAGAAGAGAAAGAGAATAACAGAACCCAAGCCTGTGCCCATCGGCCCCACTCTAGCTGAGTGGCCATTTCCATCACCCCAGGTAAGTGGCCCACAGAGTGCTGGGCAGCCTTGGACCTTTCCCTAATAAGATTAGACCCTGCCCACGGACAGAAAAGGAGGAGGAACAGGGGATAGATCAAGACTTGCTCAGGGCCTTAAGAGCTGTCTCTCTGGGCTAGAAGCTAATACCTCTATCTGGTCAGGGAGGAAAGAGGCCAGGGGAGGTTTCCCATATCTCTACTACTCAGTTGCAAAAGTATGTTTTAGAGGTCACCAGCCTGCCAGACTGGGAGAAGGGACGAGAAGAAAACAGGAAACCCTGGACAATTTCTATCAGATAAAGCTGCAAATAATACAGCAGGCAAGTGTACATATTCAGAATATGCAAACCTTTGAACTTGTACTGTGAGTAGTTGTGCTATGGGATGAGTCATACCATGTGATAATTGTGCAACCATGTGATATGCATGCTTGTAGTGTGCCTAATAGGATGGGTTGTGTGTGGTTAAGTGGTGGGGTTGAGGCAGTGGCTAGTGAGTGCAGGTCAGTGCAATGACAGATGACAATAGGTGGACATTCCTAGCCTCCACACTGTCTGTGGTCAGTGTCTGATGAAAACTTAGGACATTCTTCTCAAGTTCTTATTGATGGTCCTCATCTCAGAGCCCACAGATGGACCTGGATGCATCCTCCTTTGTCCTCCATATGCTCCCCAGCAGAAACAACATGCACACACAAATGCACAAACACTACCCCACGCAGAGCTCCCATTACTACTTCAGGCAAAGAGAAAAAACCTGAAAGAAAAAGACGAACTGTTTGACTATGCTTCCCAAGATTTCCCTGCCAATAAAGACTGCCCTTGGGACTTCTCTGGTGGTCCGGTGGCTAAGACTCTGTGCTCCCAATGCAGGGGCCCAGGTTCTACCCCTGGTCAAGGAACTAGATCCCACATACTGCAACTAAGACCCATTGCAGCCAAATAAAAGTAAATATTAAAAAAAAAAAAAAAGACTGCCCTCCTCCCCCATTTTCCCCATTTCCCAAATCCCCCAGTAGACTCCAGAAGCCCAGCCTCCAAGATGACAAATCTACCCCTCAGAACTGCTGCCTGTTTCAGTGCACCCTTCAAGAGCCTCGCATTCAGGGCTCTCTGAGCTGACCAGCAGTGCAGCCAGCCAGCCACATATTCATTGCTCATCATCTGCCCATCTAGCCAGTTATCCACACTTACCTGTTGATCCAGCCATATACTACCTAACTGACCAATTTATCTGTCTGTCTTCTGTCTTATGAAGATTTATGGAAGGGGTGATGGAGACAGGGGATGAGGTGGGCATCTGCCTTAAAAAGAGTTATGGGAATGGGAAAATGAGATATTGTTGCTTCACAGGTATAGAGTCTTTTTTATTTCTTTTTATATTTTTTATTGGTGGATAATTGCTTTACAATATTGTGGTGGTCTCTGCCATACATGAATAAGTCATAATTATACATATACTATACATAATTATGCATATATATATATATATAAAACCCCTCCCTGTTGAGCATCCCTCTCCACTCCATTCCATCTCTCTAAGTAGTCACAGAGTGCCAGACTGGGCTCCCTGTGTCATATAGCAGCTTCCTGCTGGTTATCTATTTTACACGTGATATTGTATGTATGTCAATGCTATGGCATAGAGTTTTAGGTTTGCAAAATAAAAAGTTCTGGAGACGTGTTTCATAGCAAGGTAAATGTATTTAACACTACCAAAGAACTGTATACAAAAAAATTGTTAAGGTGAAAATTTTCATGTTATGTGATTTTAAACCACAATTTAAGATAAATTTTATCTTAAAAAGAACCTCAGCCCCTCTCTATGACTCAGAAGGACACTTTGTCCTCTCCCTCCCTCTGTGGGAGACTTTGAAAAAGATAACTGTGGCCTCAGGGTCTGTATGTCTCTGATGAGTGTCCGAACTCTGACAGCATATATGGAGATAAGAGAAGCTGAAGCAGGAAACCAACAAAGGCAGGGTGGATACAGGGATGACAGAAGCTGAGGGAAAAGTGGGGAGAGTAGAGGATGCAGGAGACACTTCTCACAGATGATATCTCAGGGCAAAATGTCACTAGAGGACTGGGAGTAAAGAGATGTTCATGTCCAGCAGTCATGTCCAACTCTTCGTGACCCCATGGACTATACATTCCATGGAATTCTCCAGGCCTGAATACTGGAGTGGGTAACCATCCCCTTCTCCAAGAGATCTTCCCAATCCAGGGATCAAACCCAGGTCTCCCACACTGCAAGTGGATTCTTTACCAAGCTGAGCCACCAAGGAAGGCCAAAGAGATGTTCACAGCATGGCAAAGAAGTGTGAATCTGGAGGAAGAGGCCTTAGTGAGGATGAAGGAGAATTCCAGCTTTACTCAGGGAAGGAGGGGAGGTTGGGATTGCCATTTGTGTCCAGTTAAAAGAAATCTAAAGTTATATAGTACATGGCAAGACCCATAAAAATGTCCACACTCTTATCCCACTCCCAGAAATTTCTCCCAAGGGAGTAAGTTAACAGAACCAACAAGAGACATACATGAATATAATATTTGCATCACTATCTAAACTATCGCCCAAGATAGGGAAGAACTTGAGTTGCAAGAATATGAGAAGTATTTGTTGAATGCTGGTAGAGAAATTCAGTGGACGACTACAAGAGCTTTTAAAAGGATCCCTCAGAATGCTATGCGATCTCATGGCAAAATGGTTCTAGCTAGCATTGAAAAGGAAAGGGGAAAGACAAATTAGTATATACACTATGTTGGGTTTGTGACATTGTACAGGAGACAGGGATCAAGACCATCCCCATGGAAAAGAAATGCAAAAAGGCAANGCCTGGCGTGCTGCGATTCATGGGGTCGCAAAGAGTCAGACACGACTGAGCGACTGAACTGAACTGAACCAAGATACCACTACGCACTTCTCAGAATGGTCATAATCTGTAACACTGGAGAAGACATGAAATTTGAGTTTCATCTAATGACCACTGGTTGTCATTCATTAAACAGTTCTTATTTGCCAGGTACTACACCAGTGGCCCAGTGGACATGACCTCATTTAACACCCTCAACAATCTTATCATCATCATCACCAGTTTAGAAATGAGGAAGTTGGCTGAGAGGGATTAAGTAATTTACTGAAGTAAGAGATACCAACCCAGGTCTTTCAGTTGCCAAAATATTTGCTCTTTCTGCCTCCCACTCTTTTCAAAGGTCCCTAGATGGACAGATATATTTTCTTTAGCTTGAGTAATGCCATTAGCTCTGGAAATTCTCTCTCAAAAACATCACAGTCCACCCTTTTCAGAGAAAGACCTGTGTCCTGATATCTTTGAAATTCCAACCTGTGTACCAGAAATGGACAGACTGCCTGTCTGGTGGCCCTGCCACTCCCGCCATGTGGACTTTAACAAGAAGCTCTCATTTAGTGCTCTCACCTGGTCCTCAGTGGGTATCACTTTGAAAGAGCTGCAGGAACCTTGACTTACGAAACCAGCTCTGCTTCTGTTTCCTTTCCAGTCTGATTCCCATTCACTCCACATGGTCATGGATGGGGTAGTTTCTCTTTTGTAGCATCACTGCACCTGGATTTTCTTTCACCTCTCCATATTCCACATTCCACCAAATGGCAGTTTAATTCTAAGACCACCAGTCAGAACTTTAAAACAGATTTCCAAAGGACATCTGACTGCTAGAACTTCAAATAGCTCAAGTATAACCATTTTCTTCAATAAACCTAAATTCTATTTTAAATAGTATTTCAAGCAAAATAATAGTTTATACTCACTTGTGTTGGTCCCTTTTTCCTTCTGAGTCTCCATGTCATTCTTAAAACCTTCAAACTTTAAGTCTTCTCATGTTATCACAGCCCATTTTTAATTACTGGTATCAAAAGGAAGGGATTATCACAGGGGAAAAGGCTTCTTTGCTATTTTACCAGCTTAATTTCTAGACAAAAGCTTTGAAATGGTCAACAGAAAGAAGAAATGTGAGTTCAAATAAGCCACAAACCAGGAAGACAGTCCAAGAATTAGCAATGAAGGTCAAATTCAAGCACAATAAACCCACAGAGAATACTGATGTGTTTTGTTGTAGTGACATCTCATAGTTAATTGGTAGTTTGTTAAAGATTACATCTCTGAGATCAAAAGGGACAGTGCTGAAAAACACTCAGAAGGGGAAAGCAAGAGGGCTCTACAAACAGTAGGTGTGTGGAAACTAGAAATGGTATTAAATGACTAATAAGGAAGGAAGATAAGCATCTTAGCACTTCTCAGAGAACTTTGTGACTTTCAAACCAGAGTGTTGTGGGCAGAATCTGATCAGAGGCCTCTAAAATACATTTTCATCCTCATGAGGTTGGGGGTCAGGAAGAGGAGAGGATAAGGAGGACCAGTAGTTATAAAGCTGTGTTAGAAAGGGCTTTCACTGTTATTTACTTCCCACATCCTGCTCCAGCATCCCTCAAATTCCCACTTTTTCCATCAGCTTCTGTTTCCACCCAGATGTTACATGTTCCAGACCCCTTTCTACAGCAACGGCCCTTTCAGGTCTTGAGTTAATTTAAAGTAACACAACGAAAGATCTGGTTTCCCCAGTGGCTCAGCGGTAAAGAATCCACCTGGGATGCAGGAAATGCAGAAGACAGGGTTTGATCCCTGGGTCAGGAAGATCCTCTGGAGAAGGAAATGGCAACCCACTCCAGTATTCTTGCCTGGACAATCCCATGGACAATGAAAGCCTGGTGGGCTCTAGTCCGTTGGGTAGCAAAAAGTCGGGCACAACTGAGCACACACATGCACACACATATTTCATTGATTTCATGCTGCTGTTAATGGAAATAAGGCATGACATTGTCTGCCTAACCTCACACACACACACACAAAAGAGAAACAAAAATCAAAAATACTCACAGCCTCAGTTGAATCCAGTAACTACCTGTCTTAGGTATGACCTGGCCCCACACAGAAGAATTTGAGCTTATTGTCAAAATCCACTATACACAATCACCTACGTGACTTTACTAAAGCACAGTCTGGACAGGGTCACTCCTCTGCCTTCACAAACTTCAGCGAACCCCCACTGCCCACAGAACGAAATCTAAATGACAGAGCCCTGCCTCTCTTTCTAGCCACACCTCTTATCACCCCCCCCCGCTCAGATTTCATGCCCCAGCCATACTTTTGAACGTACGATATTCTCCTTAAGGATTCTATATCGAGTGTTCCCTCTGCCTGAAACTGCCTTTCTTCCCTCCATCTTTGCCTGGAAAATTTCTACTCACCCTGCAGATCACCAACATCACTTCCTTAGAGAAGTCCCTCTGGGCTGGGGTGGGTGTCAGCATGGTGGCAGCCTTGGCTCGGCTCAGACTTTGCTCAGTCAAGCAGGTTCGGGTTCAGTTCTGTTCCTTCGAGAAGAACGTGGAATTGACGAGGACCTTCCACCAGGCAGTGAGCAGCGAGAAAGTTCGCTGCACGAACCTCAACTGCCCAGTGATTTGTGGACGTGAGGCACAATGGCTCGGAGCCTTGCGTGGACGTGCTGTTTGGAGACGGGCAGCATTTGATTATGCGCAGCGCGCACCTCACCACCCACACCGCCCAGGAAATGCTCGCGGCCTTCGCCTCCCACATCCACATCTGGGCCAAGGGCGTGGCAGGGAACAGGGACAAGCCGAGCGCCAGTACCAGGCGCTGACAGCACAGAAGAAACCAACAGATTTTAACCTAAGATTGCTAAGGACACTTATTTAAGAAGAACTTAATTACTCAAATCACTATCTGGAGGGCCATGGAATGCCAGAAAATGCAGAGGCCTGTGACTGCTAACCTAACCAGTGTTTCTGGGATGAGGAAAGATAGGAGGGGTGTGGACAAATTTGAATTTATTTCAGTTTCTTACCATCACTTACTGCTTAACCCTTTCGAATTTGGCTTCTCCCTCCACTACTCAAAGTACCTCTTAGTCTTATTATAAATGCTGTTTTCTCAGTCCTCATCTTTCCATTTCAGTAGCATTTGCCACTTTTAATTCACTCCTTGTGGAACTTCTCTTCCTCTGGGGTCCTTTTTCTTCTCTTAACCATAAAGGTGTACTACTCTCCTATCTCTTAATTTCGGGACATGTTGTCTTCTGTCATGACTTGAAATATCCTCTTGGGTTAAACCCTACGTTTCTGTTTGGCTCTAATCTTAAATTCTGTGCTATATAGTCAGGGTATCTACTACCAAATTTTCCTAATTATAGCAACACTCTTTCTCCAAAATAAAACTGATAATCTTGCATACTGTCTATAATGACCCTTGAACAATGACAGGTTTGAACTGCAGGGGTCCTCTTACATGCCTATTTTTAAAATAAATATTGCATTACTACATGCAAAAGAAGTCCCTCTAGGTTTTCCATTCCCTATCCCCACCACGGGGCTTAGGTAAATTGACCCTCCTGCTTACACCCACAAAGATCCACTTCCTCTGTTAAGAGCCTTACTTCCTATGTTGTAATTGCCTATTTCTTTATTAGTCTTTTTGACTGAACTATACACTCCTTAAAAACTGAAAATTCAATTTTCTTCACTATTGTATCCCAAAACCTAACAGAGTACCTGACACATAATAGTACCTCAGCAACCTACCTTTTGGGTTTTGGGTGAATGAACAAATGAACAACATGCAGGCCATCTATATAAGGTCAATCCCTATTCCCTCCCTCCCTCTCTTACCTGTGACCCAAATTAAAGCCCAGTACTTTTGGTTGTCCTTCCTGGTCCTGGAGCACTTTTAAAATTACAGCAATGTCCTTCCCATCCCAGACACCTCCACTTCCGGTCATTTGTTCTCCCTGGCTCTAGTAAAACTAGTGTTACTTAAATTTGACCAGTCTTCTCCCACTACATCTGAAATTCTCTGAGCCAGATGTAGCAACTACTTTTCACAATACTAAGACAGGCCACTAGGCCACAAAACAGATGACAATCCCTTTACATACTTCAGGGAGCAACACCAAGGAAATGGCACCTGGGAAAGCCATTGACAGCCTGAATATTCACGGCATTCCTATAGACACAGCCCTGTTCTCCCTCTAGGAGTGAGGTCCCAAAAGCACATCAGAGAATGTTCTGAACCTCCATAGTTGTAAACAAGCTCCACCTTTGCAACACAATCTAGATAGAACCAAATATAAAAGTCTGCACAATGGATGAAGCCAACGCCTCCTCCATGATTTCCCTTCTGGGAACTATGTGAAGTTCTTTGTCTCCACAACCGTAAAAGATGAACTTGAAACTCAGGTCCTTGCCTTGCCATCAGAAACATCCAAGTTTGGATCAGTCTTTCTAAGACCAGATCTTTGTGAACTATTAGAGACTTGTCACATATACAGAAGTATAGCAGGGTTATTTCTGTCCCTAGAGGTACCTAGACTCTTTCACATTTCTCCTATTAAATCTCCCAGGATGGCAAAACTTTACCCACAAAGGGTCAAAGATATGTAAATCCCATCAGTTCAGTTCAGTTCAGTCGCTCAGTCATGTCTGATGCTTTGCAATGCCATGAATCGCAGCACGCCAGGCCTCCCTGTCCATCACAACTCCCAGAGTTCACTCAGACTCACGTCCATAAAGTCAGTGATGTAATCCAGCCATCTCATCCTCTGACATCCCCTTCTCCTCCTGTCCCCAATCCCTCCCGGCATCAGAGTCTTTTCCAATGAGTCAACTCTTCCCATGAGGTGGCCAAAGTACTGGAGTTTCAGTTTTAGCATCATTCCTTCCAGTGAACACCCAGGGCTGATCTCCTTCAGAATGGACTGATTGGATCTCCTTGCAGTCAAAGGGACTCTCAAGAGTCTTCTCCAACACCACAGTTCAAAAGCATCAATTCTTCAGCACGAAGCCTTCTTCACAGTCCAACTCTCACATCCATACATGACTACTGGAAAAACCATAGCCTTGACTAGANGAGTTGGTGATGGACAGGGAGGCCTGGTGTGCTGCGATTCATGGGGTCGCAAAGAGTCGGGCACGACTGATCGACTGAACTGCACTGAAATGACTGAATCCCACCTCCTGGTCAAGAATCCAAATGCTCCCCACTACATTCTGCATGCCTAACTTTACATAAAAACTAAGAGCGATCTTGAAGAAAAGAAAATTCATTAATGGCTCCACGGATTGATTTCTCTTGGGTCCTATTTTGTCTTCCGTAGTTAAGAACAGCCATAGATAAAGCAGATGTGGTACATATGCACAATGGAATACTATGCAGTCGTAAAGAAGCATGAAACAGTGCAATCTGCAGCAACGTGGATGGGCCTAGAGGCTATCACACTAAGTGAAGTAAGTCAGAAAGAGAAAAACAAATTCCAAAGTACGGCACAGAGGAACCTGGCTATGGAACAGTGACAGACTCACAGATACAGAGAAGAGATTTGCAGTTGCCGAGCAGGAGAGGAAGGGGGAGGGGAGGACCGAGAGTCTGGGATTAGTCGACGCAAACTATTACCTGTAGAATGAACGGATGACAGGGTCCTATTGAGTAGCACAGGGAACTATATTCAATGTCCCGGGATAAACCATAATGGGAAAAAGTAAGAAAAAGAAGGGACTCGGTAAGTATATGTATAAATGAGTCACTCTGCTGTCCAGCAGAAATGAATACAACACTGTAAACCAATTATACTTCCAGGTTTACAAAAAGAAGAAGGGGAGGAGAGAGAACAGTCCTAGGAGGTGACTAGTGGTCCACAGCGAGACGCTCCATATGACGCCATTTCACCACTCACTTCTCTCTTTATTCCCTATCGCTATTCCTCTTTCATAGTAGCTACTTTCATTATTTCACATTTAATTGCTTTCATTTCCCCTGAATCTACAGAGGTGCCTAAGAGAAGTGTACAGTAATAAATTTGCAGTTTTGATCATGGTACACTTTACAGACAGGGTGAAACGTGAGTTCGTCTCCGACAGGTGTTACTAGATAACAGGAGAGGCAGAGGACTTCAGTAAAAAGGACATTGCTCTGGGAATCCAGAGACCGTGTGTCTGGATGGTGTGACCTCGAACAAATCAATGGGCAAGTCTGTGCTTCCAGTTCCTCATCTCTAACCCCGAGGCAGGGGCCTGAAATGACCTCTCGTGTCCCTTAAAGTTTCGAAATTCCAAGGGAATACACATCACCCAATAGAATAGTGATTGCTGCAATTACTTTAGAAAGGCAACAATTTAAAATTTTTAAGTAGATAAACTGATAAAAGAAAAATGTACTGACTTGGAGGTTGCCATCACATGAGCTGTGCTCCAACTACATTGTGCTCCCTACTGATACTCTCACAGCAAAGATCATCTGGTAGATTTAGATTTAAAAGACTGTGAAGAAGCAACATTTCCTTACTATTCAATATCCAAAGCAAGTACGTTAGAGAAAAACAATAATGCAGAAAACACAGTGGAACTCTTTGAGTTGGACTACCACATTTCATCTTTACAGATTTGGGGACTTGCCTGGTGGTCCCGCGATTAAGAAGCTGCCTTCCAATACAGGAGACGTGGGTTTGACCCCTGGTTGGGGAACTAATATCCCACGTGCCTTGGAGCAACTAAGCCCCTACACCACAGTGAAGACCCAGTGCAGCCAAAAAAAGAGAGATTTAACAAAAACAGTAGCTCCAATTTACATGTACCAGGAATATTAAAAGGGGAGCCATGGAAAGCAGGTGACTAGATAATCAATAGATTCTTTTGCAAAGATATTTGAAGTAGCATATATGTGATCTGCAGTATTGAAAAGCCTAGAAGTTTCATGAGACGTTTTTAGTGCATGGTTTTAAATAATGACCATTTCTTCTGCTAACCATAAACTACAAGTGGAAAAATGCCATTTCTAAATTCACACCTTATATAAAAATCCATTCAAAACTGTTATTTTCCAGGTTTATTTAAACCCACACTTTCTTTTTAGCTTCCAGTCCTTAGCAGCCATAAAAATAGTTCAAATTTTATACCTAATTGAAGGAAGCAGAGCTTGAAGAGATCCAGGAGAAACCAGCACTTTTTATAGTTCCGTTTTCCCAGTCAAACCCGAAATAGGACTAAAGACCTGTTGTGGGTGATCTCCAGTAAAGACGGTCCACTTCTGTGCGTGAGTATCACTTTGACAGTTTTAAACATATATAGCATTCAAATGCTTCTTAAAAGCATCAATGAATAATTCACTCTATAAATGCTAACAGAAAACTAAAACCTTAAGAGGGCTAGAAGAGAACTTCAGATCCAAA
Source organism: Neotragus moschatus (assembly GCA_006410615.1). NCBI lineage: Eukaryota > Metazoa > Chordata > Mammalia > Artiodactyla > Bovidae > Neotragus > Neotragus moschatus. The sequence continues at coordinate 36,207 of SJYA01005521.1, read as the reverse complement.
GATACTTCTGTCAGGGACCACTACAAAGAAAAAAAAGAGCAATTGCCTTTCCATTCTCTCGAGATGGGTTTTCTTGTCCTATGTGTATGAAGTTATTTTAGAAATAAGCAACCAAATAAACCACCAAAAGCAACTTTAAATTTATGAGATTTTTCTGAGAAACAAAGGTTTTATATATTTGCTCTTCAGATAGGCTAATAAAAAGGTAGGAGGAAAATACACATCTTTTAATAAAAATACTAGACTTAAATTTGGTTGTTCCTAAGAGCTGCCAGGAGGCTTTAAAAAAGGAGATGCTTCGGCTCCATTTCAGATCCTCTGAAATGGAAGGTCTAGGGTTGGACCCAGGAAATTTTTATTTTTTCTATCTTTCTTTTATACGTTTAAAAGCTCACTGCAGATTTCTAGATAAAGATGGCAAAATAAAATCTCATCAGAGAATTGCACTTTTTTCCAACAAGAGGTGAAATAAAAGCCAGGAAATTTTCCAGAGCAGAAAATAAACCAATGAAGAAAAGCACATAACCTCAGTCTACACACTTTGAGAAGTGGTGACCCATGTGAGGGATGGAAGGTTCTAGAACAGTGTACAACAGATGTTTGACCCCTCCCTCACAGTCATTAGGACTTCCCTGGTGGCTCAGACAGTAGAGNTCCAGAGCAGAAAATAAACCAATGAAGAAAAGCACATAACCTCAGTCTACACACTTTGAGAAGTGGTGACCCATGTGAGGGATGGAAGGTTCTAGAACAGTGTACAACAGATGTTTGACCCCTCCCTCACAGTCATTAGGACTTCCCTGGTGGCTCAGACAGTAGAGCGTCTGCCTACAGTGCGGGAGACCTGGGTTCAATCCCTGGGTCAGGAAGATCCTCTGGAGAAGGAAATGGCAACCCACTCCAGTACTCTTGCCTGGAAAATCCCATGGACGGAGGAGTGTAGTATGCTACAGTCCATGGGGTCGCAAAGAGTCGAACACGACTGAGCGACTTCACTTCACTTCACTTTCACAGTCATTGGAAGGGAATTAAGTCCACAGAACACGGACTGACTGAAAATCGAGTCAGAAGTTAAATGAGGGGTGAGCCAGCACTCAGGGAAGAGACAGAAACGCTCTGAGAGGGAGATGGGCAGACTTGAACACCCCAATTCCAGGACTTGGCAGGGGCTGGGGCTGGCCCCCTGGGTTTCCACTTCCCAGGGCCGCAAGCCAAATGCCTGGGAGAGATCACCCCAAACCTAAGGATTCCCAAGGAATAGGAGTCAATGCTTGTGACCTAACAGAGTACATGTCAAAACAGAAACACTAGCAAAGTTTCAGAATAGACAATGAAACTCAGAGTCTCAAAGACAAGAGGTACAAAGTCAGGCGCCCCATGGGGTTAACCGAAACTGGTGATTAACACGAATTCTTGAGCTTGCCTTCCAGTTTGTTAAAAACCCCTCTGCTTGTACCCTGCCTTCACCATTCAAGCTTGCTTTCTTGCTACAAAAGCCTTGCTTGTCTTCCAAGCATTACACAGCTGAAACAGTAAGATGTTTGCCTGCGTTGTTTTCTAGGAACCTGGAATCAGCTGTGTTGAGCTCAAGTTCAAGCCAACTAACACTGTTTTTGTGTCTCAGTTGCTCAGTCATGTATGACTCTTTAAGATCCCATGGACTGTAATCTGCCAAGCTCCTCTGGCCGTGGAATTCTTCAGGCAAGAATGCTGGAGTGGGTAGCCATACTCTTCTCCAAGGGATCTTCCCGACCTAGGGATCGAACCCAGGTCTCCTGCATTGAAGGTAGATTCTTTACCATCTGAGCCATCAGGGAAGCCCCACCTAAAGCTGGAGCTGCACAGGTGTCCAGTGAACGGCCTTTTGATGGCAGAGGGTCAGAAACTCCACCCTCAGATCGTGCTGAGCACTTCCATTTGGGAACATGCATTCCACAAAGAAGAAGCAACTCAGGTACACCTGCACAGAAAATGAATGACCTCATCCTGCCTGCAATCATCTTTCTCCACACCGAAGGCCGACCACCACCCTGCTTCTTTAAGAACTATCCCAAGCCCCTCGCCTTCCAGGAGGCCGATCTGGGACTTGTTCCCCTGCCTCTTCCCTTGGCAGCCTTGAGAACGAACCCTTTCTCTGCTGCAAACCTTGGTATCTCGGTGTTTGGCTTACCGCACGTTGGCCAACGAACCTGGTTTGGTGACACGTTCCCCTCCCCTTACCCTGTAGTGGAGACAGGCAAGACCAATGGTGCCGGAAGCACAGCAATGATCGTTCACATTCTGTCAGATCAAACAGGAGCACTGGTGACGCGTGTTAATACCGAAAACGTGCTTCGACATCAACCTAAGACACTCACATGCTTTATCTCGGTAAGACCCCTCAACAACCTTGTAAGGCAGGAGAGATCATCGTCCTTATTACTCACACATTACAGACGAAGAAAGACAAAGCACGCACAGAGTAATTTGCCCCAAATCATTATTACTGTTAAGTGAAAGAACATTCGGGACACTAAGACTCTAGGGTGAGGTCCCCACCTCTGGGATCTGATGCCTGATGATCCAAGGTGGAGCTGATGTAATGATAATAGAAACAAAGGGCACAATAACTACGACGCGCCTGAACACCTGAGACCGTGCCCCCACCCCGGCCCCAGTCCGTGGAAAAACTGTCTTCCACGAAACCAGTGTGCCAGAAAGGTTGGGGACCGCTGCTCTAGAATCTGTTCCTTTTAAGCACTTCACCAAACTGCCTGCATTAAATATAAGCAAGGTGAAAAGATCCAACGTAATACAGAAGACAATGGAGGAAGAAAACGACAGAGAAAAGCCCAATCTGGAAGAAAATATATAAGGGCATGAAATAAACAACTGACTTTGCAATTCAAAGTGCTATAAGGAAAATTGATAAAGAGGGATCAACCACAAAGCATTGCTTGGAAAAGTTACCAAACTGCTAAGAGGCACAAAAAGGTTCTTCATAGAGTCAAAAAAGGGAGCCACTTACAAAGAATAAATATTTGGCTGCCCCTAGACTTTTCCACCAGAGAAGGCAATGGCACCCCACTCCAGTACTCTTGCCTGGAATATCCCATGGACAGAGTAGCCTAGTGGGCTGCAGTCCATGAGGTCACTGAGAGTTGGACACAACTGAGCAACTTCACTTTCACTTTTCACTTTCATGCGTCGGAGAAGGAAATGGCAACCCACTCCAGTGTTCTTGCCTGGAGAATCCCAGGGACAGGGGAGCCTGGTGGGCTGCCGTCTATGGGGTCGCACAGAGTCAGACACGACTGAAGCGACTTAGCAGCAGCAGCAGCAACAGACTTTTCCACCAAAAGACAATATAGCAACAAAGTTTGGAAAGAATGACCAGAGAATAATTTAAGTCAAACTGCTGTTGGGTGCAGTCTATCCTCCATATCTTTGGGGTCCACATCCATGGAGTCAATGAACTGCACATGAAAAATATTGGGGTGGGGCATTCCAGAAGGTTCCCCAAAGCAAAATTTGAATTTGCTTCATGCTGGCAACAGTTGACACACTATTTACATTGTATGAGGAATCTAGAGTTGATTTAAATATTTGGAAGGATGTGTGTAGGTTATACACAGATACTATGCCTTGTTATATAAAGCAACTTGAGCATCTTCAAATCTCTGTATCTGGGAGGTGGTTCCTGGAACCGATATTCGCAGACACTGAGGGATGACTGTAGAGTGGTATTCTCAAACAAGAAAGAACTTGAGGAGCATGCCAAAAGTTCCCATCAGGGGTAAAATATCCCTATTTTTCTTGATGCCAGCAAACAAGTGGAGAGGCTGTGGGTAGAAGGAACGGCGATGAACATATATCTGTAATTAAGACAAACTAACTGTGAGACTCATTTTATAAACCAAGTTATATAGTTATATAACTCAACTAGGAGAGGAAGTAAAAGACGTAAATAGTCTTTCCTTTATCTTTCCTAGCAGTGAGTCAACTGAGCCAAACATGAGTTAAAAACAAAACAAACAACAACAAAAACACACACAAAAAAACCCCCACCAAACAGCAATGACAACCTGCATTTTTGTTGTTGTTAAATCTAATAAGAATTTAATATATCAAGCTTGGTAAATCCTTCAAGTTTCACTTTAATATCTTGCTAACCGTTCAAGTAAATTTAAATTCAATACCTTGCATATACAGTATGCAGTATATTTTATTAAATGACTTTGACAGTTTCCTTTTATTTACAATGGGCTCCAATTAAGAAAAAAAAAAAAAATTGACCAGGATAAGAACGGCTCAAGAAGAAAGTACAAATGACTCCAATGCATAAAAGCATATGCAACCTCATTCTTACTAAGAAAAACATAAATTACCGGTCAGATTCAGCAATTTTTACTTATCAAATCAGCAAAAATTTAAAAAAGGTAACAAGAGATTCTGAGGGTCAAGGCGGGTAGCAGTGCCATGCACTCCGGGACGGTGATAATGGTACAATTTCCGAGAAGGGCCACTTGGCAAATTTCACCAGAATCAAAGTGCTACTTTTAGGAACTTATTCTCTAGACATGTTTGTCGGAGTGTTGCATTCAAAGTTATCCTTCGCAACTTTGTTCAGAGTTGCAAACAGCTGGAAACAATCAATGTACCCACCAATCCAGTACAACACTGTATAGCTGTAAAAGCTAAACATGAACTCCTGGAATAATCTGCAGGCTGCAGACAGGCAAGGCCACCCTGAACTTCAGGGAAGCAAGGATTAGAAGTTTCAATCATATGAGCTCATTACCTGGTCATAACAAATAAGTCACTGTTTTCTTTTTTTTTTTTTTAAGAAACAGTTGCTAAGGGGCAATCAATAGTTGGTTCCCTTATATAGGTCATATAAGGACCTATTTTAAGATTATATTAAGAATTTAACCCTGCCTTGAATGGAGGGGATTCCCTGGTGGCTCAGCAGTGAAGAATCTGCTTACAATACAGGAGACATGGGTTCGATCCCTGGGTCGGGAAGATCCCCTAGAGGAGGGCATGGCAACCCACTCCAGTATTCTAGCCTGGAGAATTCCATGAGTGAATTCCACAAAGGAGGCTGGTGGGCTATAGTACATAGGGTTGCAAAGAGTCAGGCATATCTGAAGCGATTGAGCACTCATGCACACATGCCTTGAATGGAGTGTAACTATAGCAGGTATCAGCAAACTTATATAAGCACATATATACACACACATACATAAGCAAGCTTAGAAAGGACCAGACACTAAATATTTCTGACTTGCAAGCAGGTCATGGTCATGTGGTCTCTGTTGCACTATTCCACTGCTTTTTTTTTTTTTTTTGCAAAAGCAGCCACAGACAATACATAAATGAATGGATGTGCCTGTGTTCCAATAAAACTTTATTTATAAAACCAGGCAGTGATGGATTGGGCCACAGAGGTGGCCAATAGTTTGTTAACCACTGACCTACAGAAATCAGACATCTAAAATAAGTTAGCATCTTTTTTTTCTTCTAATGCAGAAAAGAAACGACAGATATCTCCCCCCAAAAGTGATGTTTTCCAACATCATCCTGGTATTTCAAGCAAGCCTTTGTTGAATATGCTCCAGTCACACTGGCTGGAACTTTTCATTCCTCGAACTTGTCACCACTTCAGGAGCTCTGCACTTGCTGATTCCTTGGCCTGGAAGAACGACTCTCAGACCTTTGCTTGGTGTCTGTCAGTTCTCAAGCTATGGATTTTCCCTGGCCAGTGTGACTAAGTAACCCTGGGCCCACATCCACATCGCTGCTTTTACTTATTCAAGGTGATAAAATGCTATCTTTACGTGATTTACGGCCTTGTTCATTTGCATGCGGTCTGTTTTCCATAGTGAGAAGATGAATCAGGCACTTCCGGTGTCTCTTTCACTAGAATCCCCTCCCCCAACCCTGTTGACACATTGTTAGTTGTTCTATTTGTTGCTAAACCCTCATCAGCTCTTACAGGCCTATGCCAACATGGAATTCTCCTCGAAACAGTGCTGACTAAATATCGCAGACCTGTTCCGGTTGACTCACTCTTTCTACAACTATTTACTAATGGCGCCCCACTCCACTACTCTTGCCTGGAAAGTCCCATGGACGGAGGAGCCTGGTAGGCTGCAGTCCATGGGGTCGCTGAGGGTCGGACATGACTGAGCGACTTCACTTTCACTTTTCTGCCTTGGAGAAGGAAATGGCAACCCTCTCCAGTGTTCTTGCCAGGAGAATCCCAGGGACAGGGGAGCCTGGTGGGCTGCTCTCTATGGAGTCGTACAGAGTTGGACACGACTGAAGTGACTTAGCAGCAGCAGTAGTATCTGCCCGTCTACCTTGGTGGCTAAGATGGTAAGGCATCTGCCTACAATGTGGGAGAGCTGGGTTCCATCCCTGGGTTGGGAAGATCCCCTGGAGAAGGAAATGGCGGCAACCCACTCCAGTACTCTTGCCTGGAAAATCTCATGGACGGAGGAGCCTGGTAGGCTACAGACCATGGGGTCGCAAAGAGTTGGAAACGACCAAGCGACTTCACTTTCACTTTCACTTAGTATGTGCCTGGCACTGTTCCATACTATGGGATTCGACAGTCAGCACAACTCAAGGAGTCCTGCCCTTGTCAGCTCAGTTCAGTCGCTCAGTCGTGTCCGACTCTTTGCGACCCCATGAATCGCAGCACACCAGGCCTCCCTGTCCATCACCAACTCCCGGAGTTCACTCAGACTCACGCCCATTGACTCAGTGATGCCATCCAGCCATCTCATCCTCTGTCGTCCCCTTCTCCTCCTGCCCCCAATCCCTCCCAGCAACTCTTCCAATGAGGTGGCCAAAGTACTGGAGCTTCAGCTTTAGCATCATTCCTTCCAAAGAAATCCCAGGGCCAATCTCCTTCAGAAGGGACTGGTTGGATCTCCTTGCACTCCAAGGGACTCTCAAGAGTCTTCTCCAACACCACAGTTCAAAAGCATCAATTCTTCTGCGCTCAGCCTTCTTCACAGTCCAGCTCTCACATCCATACATGACTACTGGAAAAGCCATAGCCTTGACTAGATGGACCTTAGTTGGCAAAGTAATGTCTCTGCTTTTGAATATTCTATCTAGGTTGGTCATAATTTTTCTTTCAAGGGGTAAGCGTCTTTTGATTTCATAGCTGCAGTCACCATCTGCAGTGATTTTGGAGCCCGGAAAAATAAAGTCTGACACTATTTCCACTGTTTCTCCATCTATTTCCCATGAAGTGATGGGACTGGATGCCATGNCTGTTGTTCCATGTCCAGTTCTAACTGGTGCTTCTTGACCTGCATACAGATTTCTCAAGAGGCAGGTCAGGTGGTCTGGTATTCCCATCTCTTTCAGAATTTTCCACAGTTTCTTGTGATCTACACAGTCAAAGGCTTTGGCATAGTCAATAAAGCAAAAATAGATGTTTTTCTGGAACTGTCTTGCTTTTTCCATGATCCAGCACATGTTGGCAATTTGATCTCTGGTTCCTCTGCCTTTTCTAAAAGCAGCTTGAACATCAGGAAGTTCATGGTTCACGTATTGCTGAAGCCTGGCTTGGAGAATTTTGAGCATTACTTTACAAGCATGTGAGATGAGTGCAATTGTGCGGTAGTTTGAGCATTCTTTGGCTTTGCCTTTCGAGTTTTCCAAATTTGCTGGCATATTGTGTGCAGCACTTTCACAGCATCATCTTTCAGGATTTGAAATAGCTCTACTGGAATTCCATCACCTCCACTAGCTTTGTTCCTAGTGATGCTTTCTAAAGCCCACTTGAGTTCACATTCCAGGATGTCTGGCTCTAGATGAGTGATCACACTATTGTGATTCTCTGGGTCATGAAGATTTTTTAGTACAGTTCTTCTGTGTATTCTTGCCACCTCTTCTTAATATCTTCTGCTTCTGTTAGGTCCATACCATTTCTGTCCTTTATTGAGCCCATCTTTGCATGAAATGTTTCCTTGGTATCTCTCATTTTCTTGAAGAGATCTCTAGTCTTTCCCATTCTGTTGTTTTCCTCTATTTCTTTGCATTGATCACTGAGGAAGGCTTTCTTATCTCTTCTTGCTATTCTTTGGAACTCTGCATTCAGATGCTTATATCTTTCCTTTTCTCCTTTGTTTTTCACCTCTCTTCTTTTCACAGCTATTTGTAAGGCCTCCCTCCCCAGACAGCCATTTTGCTTTTTTGCATTTCTTTTCCATGGGGATGGTCTTGATCCCTGTCTCCTGTACAATGTCACGAACCACATTCCATATTTCATCAGGCACTCTATCTATCAGATCTAGTCCCTTAAATCTATTTCTCACTTCCACTATCAGATTTAGTAAATAAAAATGGAGGGCACTCAGTGAAATTTGAACTTTAGAAAAAATAAATCATTATTTTTAGTATAAGTACATCCTATGTACTACTGGGGGCATGTTGTTGTTTTTATTGTTGTTGTTTAGTCACTAAGTTTTGTCTGACTTTTTGGGACCTCATGGATTCAGCCTGCCAGCCTCCTCTGTCCATGGGATTTCCCAGGCAAGACTGCTGGAGAGTGTTGCCATGCGACCTCCCCCAGGGGAACTTCCCAACCCAGGGATCAAACCTGCGTCTCCTGCATTTTTCTTTACCACTGAGCTACCAAGGAACTTACCTTAAAAACATACTCATTGTTTTCCTGACATTCATATTTAACTAAACAGGCTATATTTTATCTGTCAACCCTACTCATCAGCAATGATGGAAGCTCATAAAGATCTGACAGATACCTCAGAGCATCCTTGACTTTAATTAGACATCCTAACCAGTAAGCACGAACTCTGCATTCCAATTTACTGACTATGATGAAGTATATCTCATTTTTAGAGTTTTTTTTCTACTTATCACTGTCACTATCTTCTTTATTTTAAAGAGATGTTTATTTTTTCCCAAACTTGATAGTTCATCAAAAAGTCTTTGAAAGTTCATTAGCCAAAGAGAAAACAACGTGATTCTAAAAAGTTAAGGAAAAGTATCAGGAGATCAAAAAAGCAAAGCTTAATAAGCAGACCTCTCTAAGGATATTTTTCATAACTTGATACCCTCCCACACCCTGAAAATATTATTTCATCAAGAATGTAGAACTGCTTTCACAATATTGTAAAGTAATTATCCAATTAAAATAAACAAATTTTTAAAAAGACTGTAGAACTGCTAACCAACTATATGGCATCCTTATGGGTCTATCAAACTGAAGATGCTGCTACACTAAGCAGTGAGTAGACTAGCTGCCCCAGGGAGTTACTGCCCTTTGGGACAGAAATGGTGAGTTTTGCTGTGGGCCTTTACCTTGGCCCCCGTAATGCTACACTCCTAGTACCTGTCAACTTTAAGCACTTTTCTACACATTTCCATTTTTCTATTACTATTTGGACTACACCTTAGATATGACATTACATAAACTGAATTCAAGAAGCTATTTTTAAAAGCTGGTAGGAAATCTTGAATCTACAGCTTGAAGTCCCTGGCTTACTTTCATTTCAGGTGCATAAGGGTTTTTAAAAGTAGTCTGTTTAGTTACCTCATATCACAACTGTATGCTTGTGTAAGAAATATGAAATGTAACATGGCATTTAAGTTTTAGTTGCATAATCAGCAAGCATCCCAGAGGGAGGCAGTAAAGCAAAATGATTATAGAGGCGTGGATTTTGGTTTCCTCCAATGTCTTGGGCAAGTTACTTGGCTTCTGTATTTATCTGTCATAAGGGGGTTATAATTGTACCTAGTCCATGGGTATGTTGTAAAAAGTATATATAACATAGTCAGAAGATACAGTGTAAGCACTCCACAGACATTGACATTAGCTATTGGAAATATTTTTCCATGAAAAAACTACTTTATCAGTGGGAGTGAATGAATCATAGAATCACA
>SJYA01005521.1:0-25924 GCA_006410615.1 Neotragus moschatus | reverse complement strand
TTTGGGATTGGAATGAAAACTGACCTTTTCCAGTCCTGTGGCCACTGCTGAGTTTTCCAAATTTGCTGGCATATTGAGTGCAGCACTTTCACAGCATCATCTTTCAGGATTTGAAATAGCTCAACTGGAATTCCATCACCTCCACTAGCTTTGTTCGTAGTGATGCTTTCTAAGGCCCACTTGACTTCACATTCCAGGATGTCTGGCTCTACATGAGTGATCACACCATCGTGATTATCCAGGTCATGAAGATCTTTTTTGTACAGTTCCTCTGTGTATTCTTGCCATCTCTTCTTAATATCTTCTGCTTCTGTTAGGTCCATACCATTTTTGTCCTTTATCGAGCCCATCTTTGCATGAAATGTTCCCTTGGTATCTCTAATTTTCTTGAAGAGATCTCTAGTCTTTCCCATTCTGTTGTTTTCCTCTATTTCTTTGCATTGATCACTGAAGAAGGCTTTCTTATCTCTTCTTGCTATTCTTTGGAATTCTGCATTCAGATGTTTATATTTTTCCTTTTCTCCTTTGCTTTTGCTTCTCTTCTTTTCACAGCTATTTGTAAGGCTTCCCCAGACAGCCATTTTGCCTTTTTGCATTTCTTTTCCATGGGGATGGTCTTGATCCCTGTCTCCTGTACAATATCATGAACCTCATTCCATAGTTCATCAGGCACTCTATTAGATCTAAGCCCTTAAATCTATTTCTCACTTCCACTGTATATTATATTCTAGCAGGAAGGAAGTGAAAGGTGATGATGAACAGTATATAAGAAAATTATATAATATTAGAAAGTTACCAGCACTTTGGGAAAACCAGATAGTACAGCAGGGAGGCAGGGAGGCCCTCGTTGTGCAGGTGACATTTGAGCAAAGACTTTAAGGGGGTGAGGCAATTGGCCACATAGATCCTGGGAGATAAAACCTCTATGTGATCCGTATGAACGGCCACGCAACATCCCTGCAGCAAGAGTAGGCCTTGCACTTACAAGATTGAACAAGAAGGCCGGGATGGTTAGAGACATAGAAGGGAGAAAAGATGTCAGAGAGGTAGGGAGACCGTTCAGAGAAAGTGAAGCACTGATAACACGGAGGTGGTGGAGAAACCAGTGGACCAGAGTTCTGGGAAGGGCCAGTGTGCAAGAGGGGGGCGGGATTGGACAGGAGCTTCACGTATGGGAACAGATTCGGACAGGTGGGTTACAGAGTGTGAGACTCTAAGGACGTTTTCCTTGGACTGCTTCAATTTTCTCAGGGAAGCGGGAGCCAAGCAGTGAAGACAGGAAGGAGGTGTTGGGGTGTGTGGCAAGAGAAGCCATGAAGGACTCAGCCAAATGGAAAGACAGATCAACACGACCATCTGATTGCTCCTCAGCACCAAGGGCCCTGCCCAGATTTCAGTCTTAAAGATTAGAAGACACTTCCAAGAGGATCCGTAATTGTCTTGAAGGCAAGGTTGAATTACTCATTATCTGTTTTTGTCAACTTCTCCCATAAGCACAGGACTTTCCTGGTGCCCTGAGGGTAAAGAATTCACCTACAGTGTAGGAGACCTGGGGTTCGATCCTTGGGCTGGGAAGATCCCCTGGAGGAGGGCAAGGCAACCCACTCCAGTATTCTTGCCTGGAGATTCCCTATGGACAGAGGAGCCTGGTGGGCTACAGTCCATAGGGTTGAAAAGAGTCGGACATGACTAACCAACTAAGCACACACCCATAAGCACAAATTTAGATACTTCGCAGGGATGGAGTGAAGCAAATGTTAACATTTAAATCTCAGGAAAAGGACCTCCCAAGAGATAACGGCCACAGCAGTAACACTGCTATTCTAGATCCGAAACAGGGGAAAATGTCAATGGAGAGCTATTAAATGTTACCCCAAACCTACTGCTGGAATTGGGAGTCTTTTCCAATAGCCTCCAGTTTTGTTACCTAAATCCTCGCTCACAGAGAGTGATGAGAAAGGGCCGGGAGACAGGGGCTGCCCAGAGGACCGCAAAAGCGGTGCCTTTCTGTCCTGACACAGAACCGATGGCGAAGCTTGCCGAGGACAGACTTCGCGACATCAGATGACAAGCCTTCGGAGCAGAACAAGGCAGTGGCCGAGGCTCCAGGAAAGAGGAGACGACGCCGAGAGAAAGTCAAGGAAGGCAGGGAAATCCTTTAGGGGAGACTAGCAGCAGCAGCAGCACGCCTCGGCTAAAGCTGTCGCGCAACCCATCTCCACAGGAAAGACAACATTTTGAAGGTGCGATGTTTAAACAATCAACACGGAGCAGCTCGTTCGCTGCGCCCACTGTCAGGAACGAAGCTTCCAACTGCTAATGAGGCTGACGCACATAGGCATCAGAAGCTCACCTGCAATAAATTTACTGATAAAAATAAGTTCATTTATTAAATTCTTATTGAGTCAATTTAATTGTACTTAAATTTTACTCAGCAAAATTAAAGATAATTTAATTCATAGTAAACACATTATCAAATTATTATTAAATAATATATTTATTACTAAACAAATTTGTTGTTGCTGCTGCTCCGTCGCTGAGTCCTGTCCAACTCTGTGATCCCATGGACTGCGACACACCAGGCTCCTCTGTCCTCCACTACCTCCCACAGTTTGCTCAAATTCATGTCCATTGAGCCCGTGATGCTATCGAACCATCTTATCTTCTGCCGCCCCTGTCTCCTGTTGCCTGCAGTCTTTCCCAGCTGTACTATCAAGCAAATAGTGAATTTATTAAAAATTCTTTATAAAAATTATTTCACTGAGCAAAATATATTGTATCTTATCTACTCAATGGGAACAAAACTTATCATCCGTGAAGTGCACCATACGTACCACCTAAGTGGTGACAACAAGAGCTCTCTAAGACGATTCTTTCAAAGATACACGACATTCACCTTGTCCAGATGGTCTTTGGATTAAAATGAAATGTTTCTAAATCGAAAGTCATCTAGATATTCACAATCTGCAGGAACCAACCAAACAAGAAATCATTAAAGATCTTGCCACTTCAAGCTTAGTTCTGCCAGCAACTTCTAAATATTTTAGCTAAGAACACAAACTTCTCGGATAATTTTGTCCTTGGAGTTGTAAGAAGGGCTGCCTGAGGACCTCTTGGCTGCTGCTGGAGGGAACACGAATCAGACGAGCTCTCTGGAAAACTGACTCCATCTGCTAAATCTAAACACACACAAAGCCTAAGACCCAGGAATCCCACTCCTTGACTCGCACTTTATACCCCCAAGTGGGAAACAGGCAACAGCCTAGCGACAGTAGACTGGACACGCTCTGACACACTCATCAACCAAAATAAAAAGCACCACAACATGTAACATGAATGAATCTCACAGACGTAATGAGGAACATAGGAAACCAAACACAACAGTGCATAGTAAATGAAAACAGTCACCAAGGCTTCAAAAACATGCCAGACCCATCCATGCATGCGGTCAGAGATCAGCAGAGTGGCCAACCACGGGGGCAGGAGAGGGGGATGAACCAGAAAGGACTGGGGGAGTGGGGACTGAGGCTGGTAATTTTCTGTTTCTTGACTTGGGTGCTGATCACATAACTGTATTCACTCTGAAAATTTCTGGAGTCATACACTTATGATATGTGTACTTCTCTGTTGCTATGTTTCAAATAAAGTTTTCTGGGAAAAAAAGAAAGCTGTTCCAAAATTCAGCTGCTAACCTTTTAAGCAACAGAGCATAAAAGCAATAACATGGTTTTTCTGTTTGCTGTGCTCTGAAAAATAATTTTCTATATGAAAAAAAAAATTGCTTTTACTGCAATATAAGCTTTCCTGAGAGGGGAAAATCAATATTAAAGGCTTACACATTTATGGTATACAATGGGGATATGAATGACTCTCACATTCATCCTGCAGTTAACAAACAACCTTTCTCAATATCAACTTACCTGAGTTGTTTTGCATAGCTGAGTTCAATCTCTGTCCTCTCCTTTACAAATTTGATGTATTTCTCAAGAACATCAATTCCCCACTGTGTGTGTTTTTCTAAGTTGTCAAATTGATCCTGTTAATAAAAAAAACAACAACAAAGGCAGAACTTGTAATCTTTGTCTGTGATTAACATAACTTCAGTGCACAGTTCTCTCAACAATATATCAGTACGTGGAAAGCAGTTCTAACATTTTCCATGACTGTACTTGGGTGCTTTTTCGTTGAGCAATTTTAAATCAACATTACCAAATTTGGTTTGAAAACTGCCTGAGATATTGAACTCTGACCCATCCATTCACGTTCCCTATTCCTGTTTAGAAATGTGGTGTTTGGATATATTTGATGTATTGGCACAAAGCAGAGAGACTTCTGCAGATAACCAAAAACTGAGAGATGAAACACACTCCCGAGTTAACTCAGCCACACTCTTAGCACCTGAAGGGTCATTTGCGAGCTAACTGTCAACATAAGCTCATTGAAATTTGGGGCAAAGAAATGGGAGAGAGAAGAGTTACAAAATACTACTTTCTTCAAACAAAGAAAATGACTCACATGGACTCTATTCAATAGTCACCCATGCGTCAAGCCTACCGTGTGGGGCAGGAATGGTGACTGGGGCCGGGGAACCAAGAACAAAAATATAGCCCCAATGTGCCGAGTGCCTTGAGAAGGGCAGTCTGGAAGAGTAAGAGTGGCAGGTATTCCAGCCACCGCTAATGCAAAGGCAGGGAGGGGACCAGGAGCCAGGTGGACTGGTCTTGCTAGAGCCCAAGGTGGGGGCAGGATGCAGGGAAGGAGTGGCAGTGGCTGATGGAACCAGAGGGTCCCGGCTGAATCACCCAGGGCCTTGGATGCCGAGTTAAGGTGCTCACACTCTCTGGTGGGCACCAGTGAGCCACTGAAGGGCTTGTAAATGGAGGGACACTGCCAGAGATACATTTAGCATCACCAGGAGCTGGAGGTCAGGGGACGGTTGAGTCATCCCAAGGCAGGAGCAGAGGGAAGGAGTCTACAGAACATGAACAAAGAGTCAGCTAGCATGCAGGTGATTACATTTAGAACGCGTGAACCAGGACCTGGTGGATAGCCCAGGGAACTACATTCTGTATCCCGGGATAAATCACAATGGAAAAGAGTGCTTAAAAATGCACTGGGAAGATTATAAGGAAAGAGTATACATATGTGTACAACTCAGACCCTTTGCTATACTGCAGAGACTGGCACAGCACTGTATACCAACTATACTTCGATTAGAAGGGCTTCCCGTGTGGCTCAGCTGGTAAAGAATCTGCCTGCAATGCAGAAGACCTGGGTTCAACCCCTGGGTTGGGAAGGTCCCCTGGAGAAGGGAATGGCCACCCACTCCAGTATTCTTGCCTGGAGAATTCCATGGACGGAGGAGCCTGGTGGGCTACAGTCCATGGGCTCGCACCACTGAGCTCAAACTCAGCTAGCCTTCGTGACAGATTAGATGGAGAGTTGGAAGGGATGTGCAGGGGAGAATCCTAGGGTGGCTGCTTGGTTCTGCTTCATGGAACCCTAACACAACAAATCACTTCATCCCAAACTGCTGCCCCTCTGGCTGTCTTCTCCATGAAGCAGAACTCGGTCCCACAGAACAGTTGGAGAAACGTCAGTGTAAGAAATTCAGGTTTTCTCGGACGTCCCTGGTGGGATACAGTGAATAAAAAACCACCTGCCAATACAGGGGACATGGGTTCGAGCCCTGGTCTGGGAAGATGCCACATGCCAGCAGGACAACTAAGCCCGTGCTCCACAACCACTGAGCCCGTGTCCTAGAGCCCGTGAGCTGCAACTACTGAAGCCCATGTGCCTAGACCTGTGCTCTGCCACAAGAGAAGTCACTGCAGGGACAAGCCCGTGCACAAAAACAGAGTAGCCCCCACTCTCCCCAGCTAGATAAAGCCCATGTAGAGCAACAAAGACACAGCACAACCAAAATTAAATAAACAATTTTTAAAAAAGAAAGAAATTCAGGTTTTCTTTTACTAGAATGTTTCCTAATTGAAAATTAGCACTGTAAAATGTTTATACCTAATAATGTTTACTGTTACCATAAAAAAAAAAAAAAATCAAGTGAAAGAAAGTGAAAGTCACCTAGACATGTCCGACTCTTTGCGACCCTTACGGTCATGGAATTCTCCAGGCCAGAATATTGGAGTGGGTAGCCTTTCCTTCTCCAGGGGATCTTCCCAACCCAGGGAAAGAACCCAGGTCTCCCTCATTGCAGGTGGATTCTTTATCAGCTGAGCCACCAAAAATCAAGGGCTAGTATTAAAGACTTTCATTGATTCCTGGTCGGTCCCCGATAATAGATTTCACAAACTCTGAGACTTCACTGCTCAAGAAGGTTTTTTATGTTACCTCTAAGGACAAGGATGGTCATGCAAATTTCAAGTGTAAACAAGACTGTAGATCTCTTTAAACTACTTGAGAGAACAAATATACAAACAGTTCGAGGAATGATTGCAATCGTTCCTAGTTATTCAGATCAAGGCTTCTTTTTATTTTTAATTAGCTGTTTTATTTTATTCTTTATTTTGGCGGCTCTGGGTCTTTGTCGAGGTGTGTCAAGGCTTCTCTAGTTGCAGGGCTCGTGGGCTTAGTTACCCCACAGCATGTGGGATTTTAATTCCCCAACTAGGAATCAAATCTGTGCCCCCTGCATTGAAAGCTGGATTCTTAACCACTGGACCACCAGGGAATTCCCAGAGCAAGGCTACTTTAAAGCTTTCTGCTAATCAGTAAACCATTGTTAATACAGTTTTACAATGACCTTATTTATTTAACTCTTTTTCGTACCCCTCCCTCCATTTGAAACCCCTCTCTCTGTATAATTTCTAGCACCAGAGCCTCACTTTTATTTTTTTCGCCCATGCTACAGGGCATGTGGGATCTTAGTTCCCTGACCAGGGATCAAATCCATGCCCCCTGCGTTGGAAGCATGGAGTCAACCACTGGACCATCAGGGAAATCCCCAGCCTTACTATTTTTAAAGGTATAGCTGTTTCCTCGAAAACTCACTATCATCTGCTCTTAGATTTCACTCATGTCCTGCTAACAACCAAACTTCCTACTTTTCCTTACTATATTATTTTGCAATTCTTTTTAGCACTAATATGTACAATATAAAGCAATAGCTTTTGAGATCAAAAAACTTAAAAAAAATTTTATACTTGAATTGAGCCTACCCTGGTGGCTCAGAGGTTAAAGCGTCTGCCTGCAATGCGGGAGACCTGGGTTCGATCCCTGGGTCGGGAAGATCCCCTGGAGAAGGAAATGGCAACCCACTCCAGTATTCTTGCCTGGAGAATCCTATGGACGGAGGAGCCTGGTGGGCTACAGTCCACACGGTCGCAAACAGTCGGACACGACTGAGCGACTTCACTTTCTTCTTTCTTTAAAAATTACTGGCCTCAAACCAACAATATCTTTTCAATAAAGTTATCTCTATTCAAGACCATTCTACAAGCTATAATAAAGCACTTACTAAAATAAGTGTCCAAATGGGATAGAAGATCTTAACAACAACAACAACAACAAAAACACCTGACTCAGTAACAAACTAGCACTTGCTCATGAATATAGCATAGTCCTTTTTTCTGCTATATTACAACACCTCAGTGATGCAAGACGCTACTGTTGCTGTCACATGGATGGCCGCAACATGGACTTTTTGACAGCAGCTACGAGAAAATTCAAAACAGATGAAAAACCAATCAACTCGCTTACATTCTTGATGGAAATGTGGAAAACTTAATGGGAAGGAAAAAAAAAAAAAAAAAACCACCAAGACCCTCCAGATCTTAAAAAGACTCTTTTGTGAACAAATATTGTAGGTGGTATTTTTCAAAATAGCCTTTACTACTTTGCAGATGGTACCATGATCAAAAATGAGTCCTTTCCATTTTCTGTGAATTATACTTAATTTAAAGAGCAGGAGGGAGAGAAAGAGGGAGAGAGAAAATGTATCCTTTCCTGTTTGATGTCACATCGCATCAGTTTTGAAGACTCCTTTCCCCTCTTAAAATTCATTAAAGACCCCAAAGAGCCTTTGCTCATCTTATTACATACGCATGTGTGTGTGTTTATTTGTATACACACACACACAGAGGCTGTGCTGGGTCTTAGCAGCAGCACACAGGACCTTTTTGCTGCAGCACGTGAAATCTAGTTCCCTGACCGGAGATCAAACCCAGACTCCTTGCATCAGGAGCGAGGAGTCTTACCCACTGGACCACCAGCCAAGTTCCTGTTTATCTGCCTTATAGCTATCGATATTTACTCTATCAGAAATTAAAAGTTGAAAGACTTTA
Source organism: Neotragus moschatus (assembly GCA_006410615.1). Taxonomy (NCBI): domain Eukaryota; kingdom Metazoa; phylum Chordata; class Mammalia; order Artiodactyla; family Bovidae; genus Neotragus; species Neotragus moschatus. Next base: position 17,624 of record SJYA01005521.1, on the reverse strand, counting down.
AAAAATCAATTCATTTTAAAAGACAACAATAAAGTTGTTGTATATTAATTTACCTAGCATATATATATATATATATATATATTATTTTTAGGGACTTTACGTCAAAAAAACACCCCCTTCCCCCCCCAAAAAATTAGAAGTATGGCACTGTTTTACATGTCTACAAATCTCTTTAATGTCTGGTTTAATAGAAGACAGCTGGATTCTCATCTTCTTTCACATTCAGTCTGTTGTGGGTCCTTATTTTGGTGGAAGTATATAAAAAAAAGACAACTTAACCCAGATACGCAACGGTTAGAAAACAGAGGCGTATTTCCATGCTCTTTCTAGATAACTGTGGATGCCATTCCCAAAATCAACAAATAGTAGTTTCTGAAAGGCTAGCTGCAATGTGAAATTTGAAACCATGGCAATGAATTTTTCATACCAGTTCCAATACAATGCACTAGTCTGTCTGCGCTCCGAATGGATCTCTTACCTGGGCATGACTGCACTATGCTCTGGTCATTTGGAAAATATTATTTCACTTATTATGCAGATCTTCCAGGTGGTGACACATTTCAGTATAAATTATTTTAGAAACACATGTCTATACCATCACTGATCTTATCTGATGAGTCTTTAAATATGCGGCAACAGTCAAGGTCACAGTGGCAAGGATACATTTTCCAAAACTTTAATTTCCGCTTAAAAGCTATGATTTTATCATTGGCTACAAACACTGTCAGTTGTTTCCTTGAGGTGACAGGCTCGATTCATTCATTTTAGAGAAAATGTCTGCCAGATGCCCAAGGGTTCATCTGTTGATTGTTCTTTGGAGTAAAAACGATATCCTATGATAAAAGTGGGCTTCCCTGGTGGATCAGTGGTAAAGCATCCACCTGTCAATGCAGGAAACTCAGATTCGTTTCCTGGGTTGGGAAGATTCCCTGGAAAAGGAAATAGCAACCTGCTGTGGTATTCTTGCCTGGGAAATCCCATGGATAGAGGAGCCTGGTAGGCTACAGTCCATGGGTTTACAAAGAGTCAGACACGACATAGCAAATTGAAGCAGCTGAGCTGTGCTTAGTCACTCAAGTCGTGTCCAACTCTTTGCAACCCCATGGACTGTAGCCCGCCAGGCTCCTCTGTCCATGGGGATTCTCCAGGCAAGTATTCACTGGAGTGGGTTGCCATGCCCTCCTTCATTTGGTCTTCCATGGTTTCCCTCATTGCAGGGCAGATTCTTTACTGTCTGAGTCACCAGGGAAGTCCAAGAATACTGGAGTGGGTAGCCTATCTCTTCTCCAGGGAAATTTCCCGACTAAGGAATCGAACCAGGGTCTCTTGCATTGCAGGCAGATTCTTTTTCAGCTGAGCTACCTGGGAAGGCCCCTGATAAAGGCAGCTAGTCCAGCTCAAAATACAATCACTTAAGTATTCTGGTTTAAGTATTCTTCATACTTTAATATACTGGTTTAATTACTTAATACTTCAATATCTGGTTTAAGTATTCTGGTTCCTATCTTGCCAAACCATTAAAAAGATGAATGATGTATATTCAAACACTGAGATTTAATAAAATCATCCATCTTTACTGTTTCATCAAAGACATTTAAAAATAAAACTGATTTTTTTTTTTTAAACAGGTAATGATGAGAATACAATAACCACTACCACAATTCGGAGCCAGCACCCTGATTCCTGCTAAGCTGCCAGTCATCTTACCCACCACTACTTTTGTATTAGTGCAAACGCCCACACGGTGAAAAAGGCAATGTCTTAGTTTCATTATGAAAATAGTTTTGACCTCGTGGACTCCACGAGAGGGTTTCTGGAACCTCCAGAGGTTCAGACACGCACTATCATATGACACATAGTCTAAAACTTCTACTTGAAAGCTTCATATTGCCAAAGACGAAGAAAGTCAGATAACGTAGGACCTAACGGAAAATGGTTCATTTATAAGTGAAACTCCCATGGTCGGAGGAGCCTGATAGGCTGCCATCTATGGGGTCGCACAGAGTCAGACATGACTGAAGCGACTTAGCAGTAGCGTAAGTGTATACTATATATATACTCAACAAATAACTCCAAATTTGCCAAGAGAACTGCAAACGGACGTGTCCAAGTAACTGATTACAACCTGATAGGTGCCTTCTCAGAATCTCCTTCCCCCTCCCCCTCACCAAGCCTTCTCTTAAATGCTCATTGCTCCTTGAATTCTAATGAACCAAAGGCTCCTGGCAGGAGCTTTCAGCTACAAGGGGCTGAGGAAGCCGAAAAGACAAATGAGGAAAGTGCAACTGTATTAATCAGTATTTTACAATTATTTTTTCATGTCCTAGACTGTGATCAAGCTCCTTTATACACTGAAGATTGAACAATGAAATAAGCACGAACTCTGGGATTTGTTTAGGTCATGAAGTTATCCTCATCAGAGGGTCTAAAAAATCATGAAGTTTACTTAACTTTTTGTATTTTGGGTGTTTTTTTTTTTTTTTTTTTTTGGCTCCACCATGGGGTATGCGTGACCTTAGTTCCCTGAACAGGGATAAGCATTGGGAGTATGGAGTCTTAACCACTGGACCGCCAGAGAAGTCCCCAAAGCATAAAGTTTAATACAAACAAAATCTGCCTTCCCATAGACCTCCAACATAAACCCATCAGTCAGGGTGAAGACTGGCTTCTCTAGGTCAGATATAATGACCATTCTTGCTTAGTCAAGAAGACTTCTGAAATCGGATTTTTTTTCTTTTTCAGATGGTGCCAAAGAACTGAGACAGGGACTGTGAGCACAGCAGCTATTTAAGAGGAAGAGATCCAAATCGGCCACAGTGAAGCTGTCTCCAAAGTACAGGTCAATTCTTAACAGGATACTTCCTCTAATCAGAAAGGATATTAAACAGACACATCCGAAATCCCGGGAAAAAGCCAATCTAATAAGAAAATAAGTTGCCAAAGTCACCTCTGTATAAATGGCTCAGACTGGAGAAAGGGTATCCAAAGGCAGCCCTCCTCCACACGGAAACGCAGAAGTCCGTCCCCCTGCGGGAAGTTGCTTGCTCAGGAAAGGGGATTATCCCCTCCTGAAACTGGGGCACTTCCACGTGGTATCAAACCACTGTTTCAGGATGCTCTAACTCTGTAAGAAACCCGCTTTCTTAAGGACTTGGGCACCTTGAGAAGCACCAGATCCTAAACGGCTCTGTTTCTTTTTTCTCTTTCAGCCGTGCCACGTGGCACGTGCGATCTCAGTTCCCCAACCAGGGATCAAACTTGTGCCCCCTGTAGTGGAAACTAGATGTCCTAACCATTGGACAGCCAGGGAAGTGCCCCAAATGGCTCTATTTCTACAGAATCCCTTGGGATGATATTACTGGTATTGGCGTCCGCTTCTCTTTGAGGGAAGTGTTAGAAGAGATTTGAAAAAAGATAGATGCAGGTATATGTGTAACTGAGTAAGTCTGCTGTATACCTGAAACTAACAGAACATTGTTAGTCTATCGTATGAGTGCCTAGGTGCTCAGTCATGTCCAACTCTTTGAGACCCCGTAGACTGAAGCCCACCAGGCCCCTCTGTCCATGGGATTTCCCAGGCAAGAATACTGGAGTGGGTAGCCATTCCCTTCTCCAGGGGATCTTCCTGACTCAGGGATCAAACCCAGGTCTCCTACACTGCAGGCAGATTCTTTACCGTCTGAGTCACCAGGGAAGCCCTGTTAATCTCCTATACACCGATGTAAAATAAAAAAATTTTTAAAAGAGCATCATAGCAACCTAGATGTCCACCAACAGATGAATGGATAATGACGTTGTGGTACGTATATACAGTGGGATATTATTCAGCCATAAAAAAAAAACACACATTTGAGTCAGTTCCAGTGAGGCAGCTGAACCTAGAGCCTGTTACACAGAGTGAAGTGTAAGTCAGAAAGAGAAAAGCAAATATCGTCTATTAATGCATATATATGGAATCTAGAAAAATGGTACCGATGAAGCTACTGGCAGGACAGGAATAGAGATACAGAGACACAGAGCCGAGACAGGGCACAGCACACAGCAGGGGAAGGAGAGGGCGGGCCGAAGTGAGAAAGCAGCAATCAAACACACAGACCACCACGTGTAAAACAGCTGGGGGAAGTCGCGGTGTAACAGGGAACACAACCTGGAACCCAGGGAGAGCCTAGAGTGGTAGAGTGGAGTGGGAGGCAGGTTCAAGGGGGAGGGGCAGATGTATACTTACGGCTGATTCACGTTGCTCTGCGGCAGAAGCCAACACAATATTGTAAAGCAATTACCCTCCCATTAAAAATAAAATTTAAAAAAAGTTACTGTGAAGTGAAGTGAAGTTGCTCAGTCGTATCCGACTCTTTGCGACCCCATGGACACCAGGCTCCTCCGTCTGTGGGATTTTCTAGGCAAGAGTACTGGAGTGGGTTGCCATTTCCTTCTCCAGGGATTCTTGCTGACCCAGGGACTGAACCCAGGTTTCCTGCATGGTAAACAGACGCTTTACTGTCTGAGCCACCAGGGAAAAACTTACTACACACACAAAAAAAAGTGTCAGAAGATATAGACTTACCCAGACTGAATGTAAGAAAACCTCACTTAAAAAGTTTTTAAAAATCCACTTGAGTCTGAATATTCAAGTGGTTGCGTCTACAGAAAGAAGAACAACAAAAAATTATAGAACTTTATAAACAAAAACGTGTCATCCAGAATTCCATCTGCGATTCTATTTCTTGGATGTTTAACAAAGATTTCAGTTCATTTCCTTGGACAAAGGAAGACTTGTCCTCCTACGTTAAATTAAAGGCAGAGATACTCCAAAATATAGGTTCAACATAAAAGCTGTCAAACCTTGAAAGTGAGGAAAAACCATTACCCAAAGTGACTTCAGTGTTTGTCCAGAGTAGATAAAATGTGAGAGACAGCATTAGAGGGCTTCTTTCAAGGAGCCACATAGCCTTGTGTTTTGACAATACAAATTTTTGCAGATTCTGTCAAACCAGGTATACATCTGCTGATTCTGAAATGGGTCCAGTGAATTGGGGTGGTGTGGCTCCTTGGGTTGAAAATGCCTACTCAGGCAAGAGCCTGTAACGTAACTGACAAAACAGGGGCTCTGATGTGACAGGGTCATGGCTGGACAGTCAAGCTGGTACAACAGATTTTAATTAGGAAGGAAATGCATGCCAAACGAAAGGTTTTCCTGAACTTGCTGCTGCTGCTGCTAAGTTGCTTCAGTCGTGTCCGACTACCCCGTAGATGGCAGCCCACCAGGCTCCCCCGTCCCTGGGATTCTCCAGGCAGGAACACTGGAGTGGGTTGCCATTTCCTTCTCCAATGCATGAAAGTGAAAAGTGAAAGTGAAGTCGCTCAGTCGTGTCCGACTCTTCGCAACCCCATGGACTGCAGCCCACCAGGCTCCTCCGCCCATGGGATTTTCCAGGCAAGAGTACTGGAGTGGGGTGCCATTGCCTTCTCCGTTCCTGAACTTGAGATCTCTTTAAACAGCAGGTCTAGGGATTCCTTCGTTGTCCAGTGGCTAAGACCCTGTGCTTCCAATGCAGGGGACCTGGGTTCGATCTCTGGTCAGGGAACTGGATCCCATGTGCTGCCACTAAGAGATTTGCGTGCTATCAGGGTGTATGATGTAAGCCGCCACTAAAAATTCTGGGTGCTGCAACTGAAAGAACCCGCATGTCACAATGAAGATCGAAGATTCCACCTGCCACAACTAAGACCCACTTCAGCCAAATAAAATAAATGTCTAAAAACAAATAAGGAAGGAAGTCTACAGAATGTCAGGAAAAATAGGTACAAAGTTAGGTATATTTGCTACAATGAGTCACTATTGTGAACTCTGTTATGGAAATGAAAATACTAAAGAATTACTCCATGCTCTTTCCAGCCACTGCTCTGGAACATGAAAGGTAAGGACATACACATGCAATGAAAATACATCTTCGAGTCAAAAACAAAAACTGTAAATGAAGTTTAAGAGGCAACAGCGTATGGATGAGGTTATTGACATAAAGAATGTGGAGAGGCGCACAGAACATGAAAAGTTGTGTCTTGGAATTTTTCTAACAATAATTACATTGTGTACAAAGGGCAGTAAGGAGGCTGGTGCTGGCTGGATGTACAACAAATTAAAGGCCCCGGAAAGCAGAGGACTCAGGCCAGTGAATGAGGGGTGCCCTCGGCCAACTGTAATGTGATTTTATCCTGCATCCTGAAATGAAAAGAAAAGGTAACAAATCGTATGTGTAGAAAAAGCACCCAAGTTCTGACTGGACTGGAGACCAAGCAGATGAGACTTGGAGGGGAAACTGCTCTGGAACCTACTGCCTTAAGAAGCTGCAATGAGCTTCTGGCCTATTTCAATGTTCTTAAAAAACCTTAATCATTCTCTGCCCCCTTCTATGTTCCTTTGGATACAGTAAAAGCAACAAACAAACAAAAACAGACATCTGTAACTGCCCCAAACAGGCTGCGGGAAAGAGATAGCAAAGAATAAGATTTTGAAGGAAAAAACATTTCAAGGAGCATTCACTATTTTTCATCAGAAAAAAACCACTAACTTTGTAAATGATATTTCATGGTAATATATATATTTTTTTAATTGGAGGAAAATTCCTTTATAATGTTGTGTTAAGTTTCTGCCTGTAAATGATATTTTTAACGATACTCCTCCAGATAGACATTGTCAGATATTTAAGCAGAGGAAGAAAAGAATTAAGGGTGATGCTAGGGTGAGGTGAATTAGGAGTTTGGGATTAACAGATACATGCTACTGTGTAGGGCTTCCCTGGTGGCTCAGAAGGCAAAGACTCCACCTGCAACGCAGACCTGGGGATTGATCCCTGGGCTGGAAAGATCCCCTGGAGGGTATGGCAACCCACTCCAGTATTCTTGCCTGGAGAATCCCCATGGACTGTAGCCTGCCAGGCACCTCTGTCCATGGGTGTCGCAAAGAGTCGGACACGACTAAGCAACTAAGCACTGCTGTATATAAAGTAGACAAACAACGAGGACCTACTATATGGCATTGGGAACTATACTCATTGTCTTGTAATAATCTATAACTGAAAAGAATCTGAAAAAAATATATATATAATTGAATCACTGCTCTGTACACCTGAAACCAATACAACATTGCAAATCAACTGTACTTCAATGAAAGAATGCAGGAAGGAAGGAAGGAAGCTGAACCTATAAAAACTAGGTTCAGAAAGCTGGGTTCAGCTTGCAATTGCAGTGGGCTGCATCAGTGCTAAATGAAGATGGACATTAGTCAGAGAACAAAACCTTGCTCTTTATAAGAAAAAAACGCTCTCATTGTGACAGAACGCTCTCATGGCTTAGTCAAGTCTGCTAAGATGAACATTTTTAAAACAAACGCTCGGGATCATCGCCATCTGGCCTCGACCTGGAGTGGAACCTTCTCATTCCTTTCCAGGTTTCTGTGCATCAGCTTGGCCATCGAAGGCTGTCTAAATATGAACTGGCTTCTTTCCCGGGCCGGCTCCATCAGCAGGTGCAAGAGTTCAGCCCCCTCCCCCTCCAGCTGGCCAGCCGTCCTCTAAGTCCCAGAGAACTCACTGTACCTCGCAAACATCCCACACCGTCCTCCACAGGTTTAAGACTAACGCAAGGCAGAAGAAAAGGGGGAGAGGGAGAGAGGAGGAAACCACATTCTGAACACCGGGAGGAACTTTGAAGGCAGTCCAAAGACTAACAAAGAGCAAAGTATATCAACTAAACTTTTAATGAGAAGGAAAAGCCAGATTTTAAAACTCTGACTTATTTCTAAACTCTATAAATTATTTCCAGGTGTGTGTGTGGGGGACTGGGCAGAATATTAGAGAAATACTGTAGGGGAAAGTTTTTGTTTAAGTCCTAGCACCTGAAACTTAGTTAACACCAATGAAAAAGATTAAACACATAGCAATTAACTCACTTCCAATGTTAAGTAAAGTAGGTTCAGGGACTTCCCTGGTGGTCCAGTGGTTAAGAATCCACCTTCTAACATAGGGATCACGGGTTCAATCCCCAGTCGGGAAACTAAGATTGCACACGCCACCGAGCAAATAAGCCACAACTAGAGAACTTTAGAGAGTTTGTTTTGCAACCGGGAGAGCTCTTATTTGTATGGAATGATTTTAAAAATACAGAATAAAATAGTTTTATTTCTACTATTATTCTCAACATCTGGTCCAAATACTGCATATTTTTAAAATACTTACGTTTAAAGAAGGCATGTTAGAAAAACTAATGGAAGATCCTGCATGACGAAGGCCTGACACATACAAATAAATAATAAAAAAGTATTTTAAGAAATATTAATTCACCTAGTGACAAACTTTACCCAAGCCTATTTATAATCTTGATTTGTCACACTTACTGTGATTATTTTTATCTTCCATGGTAGAACCAGACTGTTATTACTGTAGTTCCTTTCTAAATTTTAAAAAATCTGGAATTCCAAACACATCTGGTCCCAAAGGTTTTGGCTAATGGATGTCAGACCTAATTAGGGGAAATCAGTTGCTCAATAAGACAAGATAGGGAAAAATAGTATAAGGATTGGAAGGGAAGAAATATGTCATTCACAGAGCATACAATTAACTATGTAGCACAGACAAGAGAATCCAGTGATAACTTTTAAGAACTAAGAGTTTAATACAGTTGCTGGATATAAAATCAATGTACAGGACGCAACCACTTTTCAATACGAGAGCAACAAGCCGAACATGAAGTTTTAGCAACAATATCATTCACGATAGCATGAAAAATTGCAACTGGGTAGAAATGAACTTAATAAAAAATCTGTGAGACTGTCAGGGAGAAAACAATAAAACTTTCTTGAGACATTAAAGAAACCCAGAAGGAATGAAGAGATACAAGGCTCCATAATATATCAACTATATCAAATCATTCCCAGATTATCTATAGATCTAATGCAGTTTCAATTAAAATCCCAACAAGTTTCCAGAGAATGTAACTCAAAGACTGAAAGGAGCTGCAAAAGTCAGTCAACAGACAAAACACTCTTGAAAAGCAAGGTGGGGGTATTGGCCACACCCAACACAGACTTACTGTGAAGTGAATTAAAAGGCTATGTGGTATTGGCCAGGGACAGAAAAACAGGAGAATGCAAAGAGGAGAAGGCCAGGAACAGGCCCAAGCCAACAGGTAATCGTATAGAAAAGTCAGAGAAGCTAACGGCAAGACCCGGAGGCTAGAATGAATTGGTTTGAACTCCAGCTCTTTGGGGCTTTCCTGGGGGACTCAGGTGGTAAAGAATCTGCCTGTAGTGCAGGAGACCAGGGTTCAGTCCTTGGGTTGGGAAGATCCCCTGGAGAAGGGAATGGCAACCCACTCCAGTATTCTTGCCTGGAGAATCCCATGGACAGAGGCGCCTGGTGGGCCACAGTCCATGGGGGTCACAGAGAGTTGGACACGACTGAGTAACGAACACGCTCACTTTAGCTCTTTGACAGACCAGCTGTGTCACAGGGAGCAAGTTACTTAAACTCTCTGCGTTTGTTTCTTGTGTAAAAACTGGGAATAACAGCAGGATCTGTTTGTAGGAATTCGTATAAGGATTTGTATATGCTATCTTACACTTAGAACATTGCTTGGTACATGGTCAGTCCTTAGTGGGTGTTAATACTAGCATCATGACCACCATCATACCATCATGATCAAAGGTCAATGGGGAAGAAACAAGCTGTTCAATAAAAGGTGCTGGGATAATTGTATATCTGCTGGGGAAAATGAAATCAAAACTCTCTTCTACAACATATACACAAAATAATTCCAGGTAGATTAAGGACCTAGATGGAGACGAGCAAGACGGTTAACACTTTTGGAAGACAATATACAAGAATGCTTTTCCATCTTGAGGTAGGAAAGGATTTTTAAACAAGACACAAAAATGCATGTAGCATAAAGAAAAATAAATTGATAAACTTGTCTGTGTAAAAACTAAAAACTTCTGTTCGTGAAAAGATACCATGAGGAAAATGAAACGATACGTAACAAGCTGGGAGAAGATATTTGTAATACATGATCAACAAAGGATTAGTATCTTTGAGACCCCATGGACTGTAGCCTACCAGGCTCCTCTGTCCCTGGGATTCTCCAAGCAGGAAGACTGGAGTGGGTTGCCATTTCCTTCTCCAGGAGTTCTTCCCAACCCAGGGATCAAACATGGGTGTCCCGTATTGCAGCCAGACGCTTTACCATCCGAGCCACCAGGGAAGTCGTATTGATAGAAGGAATCAACGAATCAATTTTCTTTTTTTAATTGAGGTATAACCGACATACAACATTATATTAGCTTCAGGTGTACAAAATAATTATTTGATATTTATATATATCCTGAAATGATTGCAATAGTAAGTCAACATCTGTCACCATACACAGTTACAAAACTTGTTTTTTCTTTGAGATGAGAATTAAATTTCTGAAAAAGAGGAAAGAAACTCAATAGGAAAGAGGGGAAATCATAATAACTTAAAGAATGAATATCAAGTCACAGAACTGACAAAACTGAACTACTGTTTACTGGTATATTCATAAGTGATGAAAAACTACAAAGAAAAACTGAAGTGTTTTTAACACAAAATTTTGAATGATGCTCAGTTAGGGCAGTACGACAGGAAGGGGAGATGTGATCGGGCTCATAGTGGACTTCTGGACGGAGTAAAGTTTTGTTTCTTTCCCTGGATGAAATGCTCATGGATGTGGACTTCACTATTTCTGCACACACCATTCTATCCATATACAGCCTCATACATTGATTTAATGTAGCATTGCTCATTGCTCATGCATGCTCAGTCATGTCCGACTCTTTTCAACCCTATAGACTGTAGACTGCCAGGCTCCTCTGCTCATGGGATTTCCCAGGCAGGAATACTGGAGTGAGTTGCCATGCCCTCCTCCAGGGGGTCTTCCTGACCCAGGGATGAAATGGGTCTCCTGTGTCTCCTGGCAGGCGGACTCTACCACTGAGCCACCTGACTCAATTATACTATACTAATTATACCATAAATAATATTTAATCATTGGTTTACAGTTTGATTAATGAGGAAACCTTCAATACAAGAGGAACTTAAGATCACTGAAACCTCTGCTAATGGGAAATCAAAAATGAAGATACATTTATGAAAGAAAAAAAATGAAGTCAGTAGAAAAGTCTATCACATTAAGTACTGAACTATTACTTTTTCCTTGATTGATGTGCTTCTTAGTTTGTTCCCATAAAAAATATGAAATGTTCTTTAGAAATGGGCATCATTTAATACCCAAGTATGGACTGGTTATTGATTGCAAAAAATACTTCATACTTACAAGCAAAAAAACTTTAAAAGTCCAAGACTATTATTGTCTAAGAACCAAAAATATTTTCACATACTATTACAGAAATATAATAGATAATTCCTCTCAAATAAAATGCTGATGAAGGTTAAGACAACACATTACATCACAGAGTAAGCAACATACGCTATGTCTTCTCTGTACCAAAATCACATTCACCCATTCATGCACTCATCCAGTGACATTTATTGAGCACCGACTATGTGTCAAACACTGGAGGGCATAGTGGCAGAGAGAAAACATAAATTTTCTATTCTTATGGGGCTTATGTACTAGTAGATCTTTACTGTATTAAACGATTAAAAAATCTCAGAAAGATTAATCCAACATTAATTTAGTTTACATTCCCATGAGAAGAACTACTAGGTCTCCAGATAACATCATTTTAAAACCCACTGATACCTATTAGCAGAAGGGACAGTCAAAATATTTAACAACCAAATATCAACAGACTCCCCATCCAATCAGAACAGAGGCCAGCTCTGCTGGGGCATCCTGACTGAAAATCAGCCTTGTCTGTTGCCCAGATCTCTTCCAGGAAAGGTGGACCAATTACAGTTACATCCCACCAACAGAGAATAAGGGTCCCTATCTTACTGAACATTGACCAGAATTTAATATTACCATTTGTAAAGCAAAAACCAAAGGGTGCTGGGAAAACTGGACAGCTACGTGCAAAAGAATGAAATTAGAACACTACCTAACACCATACACAAAGATAAATTCAAAATGGATTAAAGACCTAAATGTAAGACCAGAAACTATAAAACTCTTAGAGGAAAACATAGGCAGAATACTCGATGACATTAATCAAAGCAAGATCTTCTATGACCCATGTCCTAGAGTAATGGAAATAAAAAATAAGTGAGTGGGACCTAGTTAAACTTAAAAGCTTCTGCACAGCAAAGGAAACTACAAACAAGGTGAAAAGACAGTCCTCAGAATGGGAGAAAATCATAGCAAAGGGAACAACTGACAAAGAATTAATTTCCAAAATATACAAGCAGCTCATACAACTCAATACCAGAAAAGCAAACAACCCAATCAAAAAGTGGGGAAGGGACCTGAAGAGACATTTCTCCAAAGAAGACCTACAGATGGCTAACAAGCACATGAAGAGATGTTCAGCATCACTCATTATCAGAGACATGCAACTCAAACCTCCAGCAAGATACCACCTCACACTAGTCAGAATGGCCACCATCAGAAGACTGCCAACAACAAATGCTGGATAGGGTGTGGAGAAAAGGGAACACCCTTGCATTGCTGGTGGGAATATAAACTGATATAGCCACTATGGAAGACGGTATGGAGATTCCTTAAAAAGCTAGGACTAAAACCACCATTTAACCCAGCAATCCCACTCCTAGGCATATTCCCTGAGGAAACCAAAGCTGAAAAAGACACACGTGCCTTAATGTTCATTGCAGGACTATTTACAATAGCTAGAACATGGAAGCAACCTAGATGTCCATCGACAGATGAACAGATAAAGAAGCTGTGGTACCTATGTACAACGGAATACTACTCAGCCATAAGAAGGAACGCATTTTAATCTGTTCTGAGGTGGATGAACCTAGAACCTATTGTACAGAGTGAAGTAAGTCAGAAAGAGAAACAAATATCATATACTGACACATGTATATGGAATCTGAAGAGATGGCTCCAATGAATTTATTTCAGGGCAGCAAGGGAGAAACAGACACAGAGAACAGACCCATGGACATGGGGGAGGGGAGGAAGGAGAAGGGGAGGTGGATGCAGAGAGTGACATAGAAATTTACAACACCATATGCAAAAACAGATAGCCAACGGGAATTTGCTGTATGACTCAGGGAACTCACACAGGGGCTCTGCGACAGGCTGAAGGCTGGGATGGGGAGGGAGCTGGGAGGGAGGGAAGTCCGGGAGGGAGGAGACACGGGTGTACCTATGGCTGATCCGTGTTGATGTATTACAGAAAATCACAAAATTCTGTAAAGCAATTATACTTCAATTAAAAAAATTTTTTAAATGAACCCCCCAAAATTCATTTTGCCAATTTGTTAAACAAATTGCTTTATTATGTGTTTCTTTGATGACTGATGAATTTAAGTTTTTTACACAGGTTCATTAGCATTTGGAATTTCCTCTCATAACTATTCTCTTAACTTCTATTCACTTATCTATTAGAAATTTTGACTTTATCTTATTGTTTTGTATAAGCTCACCATTTCTTAAAAGTTTAAGCGTCATGTTTGGTATAAATGTCTTTTGTAGTTTGTTGGATTTAAAATTGGATGTATATTTTTTATGCAGAGAAATGCAATATATGGTTATGGTTACCTCAGGGGATTGGAGAACTCCAAGGGTCCCCCCACTATTTTATACTTCTCTGTGCATTCCAAGCTTTCTTCAATGAGCGTTTTTCCTGATTATCAATATGCTGCTGCTGCTAAGTCGCTTCAGTCGTGTTTGACTCTGTGCGACCCAATGGACTGCAGCCTACCAGGCTCCTCTGTCCATGGGATTTTCCAGGCAAGAGTACTGGAGTGGGTCGCCATTGCCTTCTGTGATTATCAATATAGTTTGATGTTAATTTAAATTAGCTATTATTTTTAAAGATACCGAAGGAGAGGCTTCCCTAGTGGTCCAGTAGTTAAGAATCCACCTTTCAATGCAGGGGACACAGGTTTGATACCTTGTCAGGGAACTAAGACCCCACACGCTGCAGGGCAACTAAGCCCGAACCACAGGGACTGAGGCTGTGTGCTGCAGCTAAGCCCCGGTGCGGCCTACAGCACACACACACATATATATATTTTAAGACGCCTAAGGACATGGCATAAGTAAATATCTAGTATACTGGAAGTAACTCCATTTCCTTCCAGGCTGTGCGTGTGTTAGTTGCTCAGTCGTGTCTGACTCTGCAACCCCATCAACGGTGGCCCGCCAGGCTCCTCTGTCCATGGGCTTTTCCAGGCTAGAATACCGGAGTGGGTTGCCATTTCCTTAATTCATGATAAAAATAGCATACATGCTGCCCTTTTATTCAAGTGTGGTGCTTCTGCTAAAAGGGAAAACATCTCCACTGACTTATGTATATTAAACGGGAACCCATGGCTCACTTTCAAATGTCTTTCCGTCTAAATCTCTAAACACGCTGCCAAGTGCTGACACGTTCATAGTAATCCATTTACCAAAGATGTGCCGGGCACTCTCACCTGTAATCCCAACACTAGTTACCTCTTCCACGGAGCACGAGCTCATCTGAGCCTGACTCACCACGTCTTGCACCATCGAACAAGACTAACAGGGCACACGCCACCAGGGGGGCCATTGTTAAATATCTGCGGAATGAATGAATCAGTGGAAACTTCTTCAGCTACAACTGTAACTCTTTTGCTGTTTAATTCCTTCAAGCCCATGATCAGCATGAGTTTAGCTCACATACGTTATTTTTATCCTGGATTTCAGGATAATGTGTGCTAGCTAAGAGCTAGGGCTGCAGTTGTGAGCAGAAAAGTACCCTGCTCTCATGGAGGCATTAAACATGTTACTTTTGAAGAACCTACAATAACATGAGATTTTACATATATAAGGTTGCTTTTTCTTTTTGGCCTTGTTTTCTACAACTTCCAATCACAATAACTAGGAGAACTTAAGTCCCTGAAACTGAAAAGTCACTCAGCTCATGGAATTGTCCAGGCCAGAATACTGGAATGGGTAGCCTTTCCCTTCTCCAGGGGATCTTCCCAACCCAGGGATCGAACCCAGGTCTCCCGCATAGAAGGCGGATTCTTTACCAGCTAAGCCACAAGGGAAGCGCAAGAATACTGGAGTGGGTAGCCTATCCCTTCTCTAGCGGATCGTCTCAACCCAGGAACTGAACCAAGGTTTTCATGCCCTTAAGTCTCTGAGCTCAAGTGCAAAAAAAAAAAAAAAAACCCTTAAAATTCTAGTACATGGCTGCTTTCCCCAAGCTGTTACCAAGGAATGTGAGGCAGCCAAATGTTTACAAATGTTTAGCTATCTATAATCCTGGCACAAGTATTTTCTTTTCATTAATTATACATGAGTAGTCCATGGCACCCCACTCCAGTACTCTTGCCTGGAAAATCCCATGGACGGAGAAGCCTGGTAGGCTGCAGTCCATGGAGTCTCTACTAGTCAGACACAATTGAATGACTTCACTTTCACTTTTCACTTTCATGCATTGGAGAACGAAATGGCAACCCACTCCAGTGTTCTTGCCTGGAGAATCCCAGGGATGGGGGAGCCTGGTGGGCTGCCGTCTATGGGGTGGCACAGAGTCGGACACGACTGAAGCGACTTAGCAGCGGTCAGTTTTCTTGGCTACCCAGGTGGCGCTAGTAGTAAAGGACCCACCTGCCAACCTGCAGTAGACGTAAGAGATGCAAGTTTGATCTCTGCATCGGGAAGATCCTCTGGAGAAGGAAATGGAAACTCACTCTAATACTCTTTCCTGGAGAATCCTCATGGATAGAGGAGCCCGGTGGGCTGCAGCCCATAAGGTCACAAAGACGACTGAAGTGACGTAGCACACAGCACAGTCAGTTTTCTTAATAAGTAAAAGCTATTCAAGTTTTAAAAAGAAACACAAACAGATAGCTCAAAGAAAACCCATCGTGTCTGGCCCTGTTTTTGAGAGGTTGTAAAGTGTTTCTGGCTGCATCTTATTCCATTCTTTTGAGTTATTTCTGTGTCACGCTTTAAAAATGAACTAAAATGAGTAAACCAAAAACATACAGCGTTGCTACAGACCCCGTGTTTTATTGCAGGGCAGGGGAGGGAGGTTTGTGGACGCTGCAGCATGAGGCACCACAGTTGGACCCCTGTCTCAGCGCCCCACCGCTGACAGGGTAAAGTCACATAACTTCTCTAAGTGCAAACCCACTCTGAAAGCCATTGAACTGTACCCTTAAAAGTGGTTACAATAGCACATTTTATATTATGTATCAGTTCAGTTCAGTTGCTCAGTCCTGTCTGACTCTGACCCCATGGACTGCAGCACCCCAGGCTTCCCTGTCCATCACCAGCTCCCGGAGTTCACTCAAACTCATGTCTTAATAACTAAAAGCTATTCAAGTTTAAAAAATCAACACAGATAGTTCAGAGAAATATTATGTATATTTTACAATAAAAAACGTTTATGCGGACTTGCCTGATGGTCCAGTGGTAAAGAACCCCCCTTCCAACGCAGGGGACATAGGTTTGATCCCTGGTCTGGGAAGATTCCACATGCCTTAGTGCAACTAAGCCTGTGAGCCATAACTACCGAAGACGCCGCGCTCTAGGGCCCTAGAGGCACAGCTAGCGAGGCCCGCCTGCCTAGAGCTTGTTTTCCACAACAAGGGAAGCCAACCACAGTGAAAACCCGGGTACTGCAACAAAGACCCAGTGCAGCCACAAATAAGTAAATAAAACCTGTTTATTCTAATAAGGGAAACAAAGTCCA
The DNA here is from genome assembly GCA_006410615.1 of Neotragus moschatus. Lineage (NCBI taxonomy): Eukaryota > Metazoa > Chordata > Mammalia > Artiodactyla > Bovidae > Neotragus > Neotragus moschatus. The sequence continues at coordinate 793 of SJYA01005521.1, read as the reverse complement.
ACAACACAAGAAGAGGTCATAATAATAGCTGGTACTATAAACAGCAACTGAAACAAAAGTTAAGTTCAAGTTTTGCTTTAAGAAAGATTAAAACCTAATAGCTATTAACCTTGTTGTTCTCATCTGAGTGACCCAAAGCACTTCCAACATAGAATTTGGCTTGCAGAGTTACTTGCCTTTTTACTTATTACAAATAAATGAATAGCAATACTGCCCAACAGAGTGAGCCAACCATACCCTGGTATTGTCATACAACACCATTATATATTTGAATATTTCCATATTCTTGAAACTAGAGCCTCACTCTTGGTGTAGTACCAAATTTTAGGGGTTGTACCAAATATGACTTTTTTAGTTTGGTAAAGAATTCGCCTCCAATGCAGGAGACCCTGGTTTGATTCCTGGGTCTGGAAGATCCCCTGGAAGGGATAAGCTACCCATTTCAGTATTCTTGAGCTTCCCTGGTGGCTCAACTGGTAAAGAATCTGCCTGTAATGTGGGAGACCTGGGTTCGATCCCTAGCTTGGGATAGATCCTCTGGAGAAGGGAAAGGCTACCCACTCCAGTATTCTGGCCTAGAGAACTCCATGGACTGCATAGCTCATGGGTTGCAAAGAGTTGGCCAAAACCGAGTGGCTTTTTTTTTTTTTAAATATAGTTTGCCCTCTCCAAAATGTAATATAGTTAGAATCAGATGGTGTGCAGCTTTCTCAGACCAGTTCTTTCACTTCAGTTCAGTTCAGTTCAGTCACTCAGTCGTGTCCGACTCTTTGCGACCCCATGAATCGCAGCA